>JAOBYK010318247.1:0-18600 GCA_025434845.1 Phenganax subtilis | reverse complement strand
GGGGGGGCAGGGCAAGCAGAAATTTGCAAAAACCTGTCGTTGGTCAAAGTCTTTTTTTTGCAGGCATGACATGAAAGCGTTCAAAACGAAAGCCAACCAAGCAAGCAAAACCACATCAGATCTAGGCCAGGAGTGTTTAGAGACGCGCGCCAATGTGTGCCTTCCCTGGTCCCAGAATGAGGCAGGATTGGTTTCAGCTTTGAGTTGATCGTGATGTGTTGTGATTTTCGACAGAGGGGCCAAGAATTTTTGGGACCGGCGCGTTTGACTTGTGAAGACTTTTTGGAACCAGTGAAATTTTTGGCACAGAGGTTGACATTGAAGGTAGTTTAGACGCGTTCCTCTGCGCCTTGTGACAGTACTCCAGACGCAATGGCAGCCATGTCAGTCCCGGATGCGATGGCGCACATTATGCTGCGGTTGATTGAGACTGGAAGGGTGGCTGAGATTGAGCAAGACCTGAGCACTTGGAGTGCTGCCTTGGGAGTCGAGATCGAAGAGTTGTTGACCATGCCATTTCCTCAGGGTGTCATTTATGAAGGCCCAAATGTGCTTGTGCGTGAAGAAGCATTTCAGACACAGGATGTCAGCATCTTTCCGTCGCTGAAGCAGCGCTTCAAGAAGCATGCTTTCAATGTCCTCAAGAAAGAGCTCAAGAACGTCACCAAGGAGGGCGAGTGGCGGAAGGAGGTGGTGGCAAACGTCAACCGCCGGTTGATGGCAAGCAGCAAGAATATCTTTGCGCCGTGCGCTGGTGAGCTTTGGTTGGCCACATCTTCCCATCACGCTGGCTGGATGGACCAATGGCAGGGCCCTTTTGGTCTGCACAGTGACGGACTCAGCTTCGAGTGGAACTTCTCAGGTGTCTACCTGCGGCCGGTTGTCACTATGTCATGAGCCGGCACAGTTATTTGGAGGAGGCGCCCAGCTTCCAATTTTGGAGTTGTTCTTGCGATCACCAATCGTGTGCTCTGACACAAACTTGCAATGTGAAGTCAGCGAAAAAGGCCTAGTTGTATAATATTTTTGACATTTTGAATGGCATATTGGCCAAGTCCTTCTGCTTGGTGTGGCTCCTATCTTCTTGATTTGGACCTGTGGACGCACAAGATTATGCGCATTGTCCTACTGCTGCAGTCACACACACACTGCGCACATCTTACTGTCGCAGGTGGCAATTGGGCTGGGGCGGCTGTATTTGGCGGCTGTACGCGGCTGTATAATAGGCTGGACCTGAAATTAACTGAGTGACTAGTTGTGTGTGTGCAGATTGGTTGCGCAGTTTTTCCACATAGCTGATTAAACTAGTAGAGGTTTCATGGCTCGTTCTTCGCATTACACGGACTGCGCGGTAAGCTTGCGACGTAAGCCATGACCGGAAACTGTCAGGGGTGGGTGCAATGAGAAATGGCCTGACCTCAGGCCCGCAGGAAAAACTAAACAAACAGTGTATAGCAGAAGTCAATGATGAAGCAGTCAGAGCCGGGATGGCTCTGATGGGTTGATGGACCAACACTTAGTTGATTCAATTAGTTTGTCATTTGCGCTATTGTTTCGTCATTGGGTGGGTGGGAAGCTGCTTTGTGTCACAGGCTGACGGATGGTGGCTTCTCAATGGATGCCATTGGTTTCCAAGTGGGGCCCTGAGGGCTCCATGTCATGATCCTATTTTGAAATACCATTGCAATGAAGCTGAGATGGGATTTAGTTGCGATGCTGAACAAACCCCTTTGCAAGGCTGCCTTGCGACATCTTTCCCATCTTCACGTTCTGCGCCAAGTGGAAACCGTTCTTTGCACTTTGGGGGGCTCATCGAAGTCAAAGGTGTTTTTGTCCTGCCTTGGACTAGCTGTAGCCACATCACTTTTGTTGAAATGCGTACATGTCGTTTGTGGATTGCGGATGGTTCACCAAACTTTCCAAAAAAACACGAGAACATTTTGGCCTGCAGCACTTGCCTGTCATCATGACTGGCAATCCCCTGGGTGGGCACTGTGCCGACAGCTCCCCAGAAGCAATGCCAAGCGATGATGAGGGGCTAACAGCTGCCAATCTCATCGGTGTGCAGGCAAACAATGTGCATGTATATGAATGCCAGTGTCTGCATATGAATACCAGTCAGTGTATGTTTTGGGGTGCATGATGCGCGTCGTATATAAACCATGAACATTCATCTTTATGGAGTCAGTGACTAATATGGGAGACTCGAGGCACTGCCGCTTTTCTTAACTCAGCAAACCTCTTCGTGGATCTTACCCTGAGCCTGGCCCACCCCCAAAACGCGCAAGTGGCAGGAAGATGGTGGAAGTCCTGTCCAGCTACCCCCTGACGACGACAGCGACGGGCCAGATTTTGCTTTGCTGGAAACGTCACTTGAACGATACAAGTAACTAACCTGCCAAAATGCTTTGGACACAAATCACAGCTTGGTTGCAAACAAAACAAATGGAATTGACGCTGTTTGGATTGCACTGTGTGGAACAACTTCGCATTAACGTCCTTGTGCCCTGGCATGAGGTTTACCACGGACTGCTGCAATAGCAAGTGCACAGTTCGGGTCATGGGAGATGACAGCTTCAGGCTTCGGCGCCAAGAATGGCTCACTGTACTGAAAGAGAAGTCAACAGAAGATCAAGCGCTTCACATATTTCATTTCTTGAAAAGGCAGCATGACCAGGAGTCCATGTTTTTTGGGGGGTTCTGGTCGACCTCTCACTGCGAAACGTGCGTGTCGGGTTGTTGGCAGCAACAACAACATAGAGAAACAATAGTGGAAAAACTGCAGGTTGTTAAATTTTCTTTAAGCAGCCGCTGGCTTTGGCCATCGTCTCTCAGGAGTCCAGCTCACTTCGAAAGGGGCCTGCACAGGCATGGACTTTTCTGGGGGAAAAGTTGTGCGCAAAGGCCTTCAGGTCTATGACTGGAATCTCAAAGAAGGTGATGCTGAAACACATGCACCTAGTCTATATAATCAGATTCCTTTTCTGGAAGCCAACTTTTGTTGATGGATAGCCAATAAACTGAATTGTCATACTCAGGAACCACATCAAGCAGGGACACACAGAACCACCAGGTGATGGTAGGCGGGAGAGACCCCTACGCGACAGTCCTTCGCGTGACCACTGCCGCGCATTCTTTCGTTGGCTTTATGACAATCTTGCAGAGCCCTTGGCTGAAGGTGAAGCCTGTGAAGAGCTTCTTGTTCCAGTGAGTACTTCTGGTCCACCGGTCTCACCCCATGACCATGTAAAAAAAGATCAAGTACTGTATCCGTAGCCCTTTGGACCCTTAATTGCCCTAGGCTGTCTTCGGAGGACCTTGAGGGTGTGGACCATGGAAGGGACGACTACTTGGATTGGATCCACAAGAAGAACAACACCGAGGAGGCGGAGCCTGGCAGCTTGAAGGATTGCGACGCCACGCCTGTTGCAGCAGCGTGCATTGGGATTGCAACGTCGGAAGTGAGGTGTGTTGTTGCTGTTTGGACTGCGCGTTTCAACCTATAAATACAACCCTGCAAGATTGGAAGTGAGGCTATATAACTATATATGTATATGTTACACGTGAAAACATTGTCATGTCTGATATGCATCTATGTTGAAGATCGGAGGCAACCTTTAATCTTCCGGAAGAGCATCAGAAAAGGGGGTCTGTAGACATAGTAATAACCTTGGCAGTTTGCAATTCCTTTTCCCCAAGGTGGCTCCATCCCGTGACGATCCCGGAGCTGTATGATATGTACGGGACACATCACCAAGGTGAAAAGATAGCTTCGGTATCAGTCTTCCGACAAGAGTTCAAGCACTGGAAATCTGTCTTGAAAGTTCGGCACAACAACCAGCACGCTCGATGTACCACATGTGCCTTGATTTCCTTGTGCTTCTTATTGGAAGAGTTCTTTAAACGCAAACTCTTTGCGCTGACTGGGTGGTTTTAATTTTGACATCAGGTGCACGGCTATCCCAGTGGAGGAAGGCTTGTCGCACCACAGAGGATAAGAAAAAGGTCATGCAGGCTAAGACTGAGCACGTGGCCGGTGTTTTTGCAGATCGAGGCTGTGCAAGGCGTTTGATGCTGGCTTCTGAATCAGCTGGCAGGGCAGACTTGCAGCTACCACGGGATAAAGCCTGCCTGTACATAAGTATTGATGGCATGGACCAGGTCGGGTTCTTTAAACTAGTCTTGAACTCGGTGTTGCCAAACCAGAATCTACAGCACTTTCCCTTATCTGTCATTGCATCGTAACTATTGATTGCGTGTCCCTTGAGGCGAAGTTCAAGACCCCGAGAAATATGGCATCGTCAAAGGAGTTTTCCACAGCATACCGACCAACTCTACACATGGTCGGAGCAGTTTGCCACGGAGTTTGCGAGGTGTATTACCTGTGCCACAGTGATCAACGAAAGGACTCCAACCAAAACATGTCCTTGCTGTGCGCCTAGGTTGATATCAGTGGTGCGCCTTCCTTTGATAATTTTCAACTCTGGTCAGAGACCCATACCCCAAGGAGCGCTTTTTAAGCAGGACCATCCATTGAAACCAAGTACTGCCGGCCACCGCTGCCCGCAAGGTCGTACACTGCAGATTGCCAAGGAGGTGTTGGCCAAGAGGGGGCTGGAACTCCCACATCATTGTGCGTTTCAAGCAGATAACACCTGTCGTGAACAGCGCAATTCCTGGACTTTTCTGTTTTCGTCTTGGTTGGTAGCGCATGGAATCATGAGGACTGTCGATGAGCTCTATTACCGAGTAGGGCATACACACAACGAGTGCGACCAAAGGTTCTTTGTGATTGCGTCGGCTTTGTCGCGAGAACCAACGCTTCAGAGCCCAGAGGACAGACTACTCCAAAACAAGTGAGTTTCAAGTAAATCCACCCCCAATAGAGTTTGAAAGGTTCAGCGGTTCGGTATACATGGGCGCGCTGCCCTTTCTGGCGTGACTCGGCATCAGGAGTTCAGGGATTGCATCTTGAAGGTGGAACCGGTGGCTGGCCGCGAGCTTTTCTGCGAGGTGGTGGGGGATACCCACAACTGGCAAGAGTTCTTGCTGCCTGCCGATGTCCATATGACTGGGTTGACGATTCAAAATCAGATGGAGTCTGTAAACCACGGCTTTCGGTTCATGAAGCGCTCTGACTTGAAGTACTACAAAGGGCATGAGCCTTGAATGAGGTTTATGGGAATGGAACCTTGGGAATGGGCAGGTTTCTGGGCGCAACTAACCCCCAAGCACTACCAAACTTGGGCTACGTTAAAAAAAACCTTTTTACAGCAAAAAGGTTTTTTTAACATAGCGCAAGTTTGGCAGCGCTCATTGAAAGCAACAATTGGTCCCATCGTAGCATGTCACCAAGCTACAGCACTTGACCTGTGCATGGCTAGCTGTTTTGGCTCGAGCACTGAAGACTTTTTGTCAGTGATTCTTATTTCCAGAGATGGCAGAAACCCTTGAAGACATATTGTGCTACACATGCTGGAGGGTCTGGCATGTACTAGGTGAGACTGGGGCTATGATGGAACGGCTAGAGCGTTCAAGGGAAGCATGCAGGAATGTGTGCGAGGCACTTGGCATGAAACCAATGACCGCACACTTGTCAAAGTGGTGGCAAATTGTGACTACTGCACAGGTGGCCCACAATAACCCACAGTACCCGTACACTCGTGTCGAGCTTGTCCCGTGGCAGGGAAGAGCTCCTGCAACTCCCACCAAGACCGCTCCCATTTCGGCCCTTCTGGACTTGCCTTTCATTGGGTACTTAAAAAGTGACCTTGAGGACTTCGTTGAGCTGTTGCGCATGATCGAGGCTGGCCTGCGTTTCCTTCATGTTGGACTCAGGGAGGCTCAAGTCAAAGCATGGCTTGGAAACCTCAGAGAAACAGTGACTGACATTGCTTCAGTGTGCCACTTGCGCCCCAACCCCCATCGTGGACCGGCCCCAAGTCAGGTTCCTTCTGGGGGATCTTAGCCTTGTGCCCCACAGTGCCAAGGGATTGTCGACTTTTTTGTCCTTGCAAGTGAAGGCCCTGTCAATATAAGGACCCAACCACAATCATTGCAGGGAAAAAGAAAAGAGTGCGCTCATTGGGGGTCGTTGACACCGACGCGACATCTGTCTTGGGGGCAACTAAGCTACCTAGAGAGGTTGAGAGGACACAAAAGGGTCCACACTAGAAGCAAGTGTGGACCCTTTTGTGTCCTCTCAAAAACACCGGTTGGTATCTAGAGAGCAGGCATCGTTTGAGAAGACAGGCCAGCTTTCATCCAGCCCAGTAGTGTCAAGTTCTTGCTGAAGTGGGTCACTGGTGTAATTTTTCGCTCAGACTTGACAAAAGAAACCCCCTGCCAAAGAGGGGGCGAGGGGGGGTTTCAAATTAGACTTGGAGCGGTTGTATTTTTTCTGTTCGAGGCTGAGCGGAAAATTGAAAGTCCACTCAGGGAGAGGGCTCTGAGTCTGTTTTGGGGGGGCAATTGATCTTCGTTTCTCCATTCCGTGCGCCCGAGGAACATTGGGAGGTTGAGGAAATCAAAGGCCGGAACATGAGTGAGGACGATGTGGTGCTACTTGTGAAGCAGTATATGAACCACACATGTTTGGCCCAGCAACCCATGACCATCCTGAGCCAGACCACTTTGGATAGCATGCCAATTTCAGGGCCCAATGGCATTCTTCGGCGAAATGTCATGAATGAAAAGCTGGTCAAGGAGTACCAGAAAACCGCAAACCTTGTTGAGCAAGAACCATGGTGTTTACATGTAGCCGCCAACTATTTGCGAACCTGGAAGTCCGAGAACCAAAACCAAATCCAAAGGCGACCTCCACAGTTTCAGTTTGAGCCATTGTCTCTGACCAGCCTACAATCCGCGCTGACCCTGGAACACGAGCTGCTGCAAGAGTTTGCACCAAACCAGCCAAAAATTGTGGCCGTTGAGCAAGGCCCACCTGCACTCCCCAAGCCAAAGGCAAGTCCCAAGGCTCAAGCAGCAAAGGCAGCGCCGAAGCCAAAGTCACAGGGCCTGTGCAAAGCAAAGGCAAAGCCGAAGGCAAAGGTCAAGGCAGCTGCCAAACCCAAGCCGAAGGCTAAGGGTAAAGCGAAAGCGAAAGCTAAAGCAGCAGCATCAGCAACAGCAGCAGCGCCTGGCCCATCAAACCCCTTGGAAGATGAAACTCTGAGGTCTAAGTTAGAACTTTTTGGCATTGAATTGAAATACTACTACTTCCTAAGTTGCAAGCTTCCAACATCAGAATTCCATGGCACGCTTCGGACTACTGCTCTGTCTGAGGACCAGCCTGATTCTGCTTCAGCACCTGCTGCGAAGAGAGGCCGTAAGCGGAAACCTCAAACCAGCTTGGGCTGCTCAAAGTGCCGGTATAAGTCTGACGGATGCGGTCGCTGTCGCCGTCTCTTTCAAGACTGGCAGCAGCATGCTGCGGGAGTCAATTAGATTAGCAGCTGAGATTCAGTGTTAGAAGCGCTGACTGCTTAGATCTGACCGGCTTTCTTTTGGGGTAAAATGGCAAGATGCCACAAACTAGCACACTCCTGTTGAAGTCTTTTCAAAGTGTGGCCGGCCTTCCACTGGGCTTTTGTTGCACAATCACAACTGGTCAATGAATGAGCATCTCTTGACAACTCAGGTTTGTTTGACCCAGAGGGCTGGTGGGGAAACACTTTGGCCAAAAAGGCACAAAAACTTAGTGTGGCTGCCATCGGAAACAAACAGTTGATTTGCAGCAGCTCCAATCTTGGGCAGTGAGCCTTTTAGCAAAGGCTTTGCCTGACAGAATGAAATAATGGGTAGGTAAAGCCAAAGCCATCTTTTGAAGGCGTTTACATATTCAACCGGAGCTTTACCTACGAAACTCTTTTTTGTATGTTTTGCTTCCATTGGACATGCACTTTGCCACTTAGCTCGTGGCTCAGACCTGGAGTGCTTGTAGAAGCTGCTATTTCCTGGCAACAGTAAGGACAGATTTCGCTTTGGGGCAAAGCTGGCAGAGATAGATTTGAGCTAATTGGAATCAATGTGGACATGTGTATTTTGTAGAGCCAGGACCCAATGCTGTTCGACAACTTGGAAGACATGGACATCGAATCACCTGTCCACCAGAGCCCCAGTCCAGTGCCTCAAGGAGCTCCACACCTGCCCAGTGATGTTAGTAGCGACCTGAGTCAGAGCGATGATGAGCTGTCAGAAAATCGCACCACCCCTGCTGACATTGCAGGAAATTTTAGTCTGGTCCATCGTGCATGGATTCTGAATCGGGTACGCTTTCATGCCCAAAAGGTATGCGAAGTCTTCTCACCCCCCAGAGTGACTTTGGCAGCACACAGGGCAGGTCACACAGCCGATTTCGCCTTTGACATCACGTACAATGGTTGGGATGCTTTGGATGCTACCATGCGGATTGAGCTCCGTCAGATCATTCGTGAAATGCGTCCTACACTGCTGGTCTTGAGTCCACCATGTACGATGTTTAGCCCCTTGACCAGGCTGGATGCCAATTTCTGTGCTGATATAGAATGCAATGACAGTCAGTACATACAGCGTCACCCGGGCCTGCTGTGTATGATGTAATAGGTATAATAGATACAGGTAGCTGTTTTGAGTGCTGTCTCACATCAGGATGTGGAATCGGGACAAGTGGACACCTGAAGAGTATGCCATGCGAAGGGAGGCTGCCGAGTGTATGTTCGACTATGCGCTGGACCTTGCAGCAGACATGGAACTTGTGGGCCGTGGCTTTGTCTTAGAGCATCCGGCGCCAGCCTCGTCGTGGGAGCGGCCCAAGGCTCAGGCCCTGCTTGCCACACCCAACATTCGAGCTACAAACTTCGACCAGTGTGCCACAGGACTGCTGTCACCCAGCGGTGCTCCTATGAAGAAAAGAACAAAACTTCTGTCGAATGTGGGCCCTATCCACACCCTCTTGGCACAGCGGCAATGCTCGTGTGTGACACAGCACCGCACCATCCAGGGCTCTGAGTGGGGAGTGCAACTTAGCACATGGGCCCAGCGTTACCCCGACCCCATGTGCAATTTGATTGTTCAGGCTGCGGCCCAATGGGCTGACTAGCAGCCAGCCTCAATGACAGCCTGCCAATCGGCATCGGCCACCCGTTTTGGACAAGAGGTGGCAGAGACCTTGCTGAGGGGAAGAAAACCAGCGCTTTAGAAGTGACTAGAATATCGTCCTAAAATTTGCTCACCCCAAATTTTGGGGAGGACCCGATGTGAAAAAAAAATTACATATCAATCCTAGCTGGTCTCTGATCTTGCATGTACCAGAGATGTGACGGAAAAAAATTTTTCGGTACATCTTCTTGGGACTACCGAGGTTTCAGTGCAAATTACCATTGGCAAAACTCAACCCTGAGATCCACCAATTTTATATCTACTGGCAGAACTTGTACCGAAAAACATTTTCCATGACATCTCTGGGTGGACCAACTCAGACTTGGACATCTCATGGGACTTCAAAACTTTGTTTTTGCACTGGATCTTCACTAAAAAAATCGAAGTCGTGATAGTCACTGTGCTTGGGAATTGATTTTGCATGCTCGGTTCCAGGGTTGCAAATATCAAGTTCCGTGAAGTTGCCCTTAGTCCACTTTCAAAGTGTTCCTGGAGGGCGCGTCTATGTCGTCCACAGCCAGCGTGGCAGAATCCAACACAGTGAACCTTGCCTGGGATCTTCAAGAGGCTCGAGGCGATGTGCACCAAGAGGCCTATGCCAAGGCAATGCGTGAAGGGATGGCCAAGGTTTGCAAGGAACATGGGGGCCCCGAGAATTTTCTTCGGGTGCGTTTCCAAGCTCAAGAACAGTTGAGGGATTGGCTGAACTACCTCCTGTTCCTGGTTCCTTATGATTCAGCTGGGTTCAACTTCTCTGACGATTTGCCTTCTACGAGCATGGACAGTGTGAGACAGGCAGGGGCAGTATACGGAACGCACACATTTAGCTAGCAGCGATAATAGCAACTCAGGCCTGTATACTAGCCTGGGTGGCCCCACTTCTTCCTTACAGAACTGACCTTTAGACAGGCCAAGCAAAACAACCTGTTTATCAACTGTTAAAAGCAATAATGTTTGCACAACAATGGTCCCAACTTGAGGACAGGTGCACCTAAGGGTTCTTTCTTCTTTAAATAGTGATTGGGGGGCTATTGAGACGACCCTTCCCACTAATTTTCCATTTTGTTTGGCCAAAGCCTTGGCGCGGGC
Organism: Phenganax subtilis; assembly: GCA_025434845.1. Taxonomy (NCBI): domain Eukaryota; kingdom Metazoa; phylum Cnidaria; class Anthozoa; order Malacalcyonacea; family Clavulariidae; genus Phenganax; species Phenganax subtilis. The sequence goes on along the minus strand of JAOBYK010318247.1, from coordinate 8,373 downwards.
CCCTTGCCAAACAAAGTGGAAAATTGGCAGTGATTCACGGCTGGACTGAGAGTTTCTGTCTACATATAAAACTTGGGGATTGGTGGCTGACAGATTTCCAGAGCCAGCTGGGTCATTAGACACTGCCGGGATCGATAATACCTAACTGATTTCAAGAACCCGTCGGACAACATTTGGCAGGCCGAGGTTTTCTTGCTACACCCAGCTGTCTTCAGCTATGCGCCTGAAGCGTCGGTCAAAGGGCCTGCCGAGAATGACATTGTGCGTTTGATGATGGAGGAGATTCTCACTGATGGCTTTGTGACATCGGGTGAACCTTTATTGGTCATCCAGAGTGAACTCTTGAGCCAAGGCCCCCCACAGGCCAGCAATCTTACCAATGGCATTGGCCAACAACTGTTTTGAACACTCATAAACCAAGACAAGTTGTGAGGCCCTGAACGGTGTGCGCAATAGCTTTCTGAGCGGCAATGGTGTATTGCAAGAAATACCACTCAGCATCTAAGCCCCACCAAGCCCCCACTTGCCCAAAAAAGGGTAAAACTTGTGGGTCAAAAAGGCCTAAGACATTTTTGGAAGACATTGTATCATAAAGCTTGTGACCTTTGTTGGGAGAACCCGGCCGGCATCAGGCTGTGACTGCACCTTGGAGGAACGAAGCCCACACGATGATGCCTTTCAGCCTCGGCTATTTCAAGGCGAAAACGCGAGTCACCGTGCTCATGACCATGCTGGCGCTTGCGCGCGACATTGGCTGTGACAATTACGCTGAGGCTGGAAAATAGACTCTTAGTTAGAGTAACTGAATCACTCTATATGTATATATATATATATAGTTTCCTGCTAATCTTCAATTTGTTGTCATAAAGAAAGGTGACAAATAACATTATCCCATGTTTAAAGTCTCTGTGAGAAGTTCTGAGAGAAAAGGTCTGCAACATTTTGCAACGGAAAGTCGCATGCCATGAAGTATTGAGAGTGTGTGCAAGGTGCACCCGGTTCTCCTCCAAACTTTGAGGAAGATCCATGCAGCCCGGATTTCTGTCATGTCGAAGCGAGAAGAAATGCTTGGCAACTTCAAACTTTCAACTCGCGGTTCCATCAGACGTGCGCCAAACATCGTGTCGGGGGCTTATGAGATGAAGAATTCCAACAGGTTACGAGGACACAAAAAGGGTCCACACCAGACTCAATGAGGCAGCTGTTGATGTAAACCCAGCGCCCCACCACCACTCAGTACCACAACCAAAACCAATTTCTCTGGTGTGGGCCCTTGCGTGTCCTCTCAACCTGTCTACTCTGCTCAGCAACATGAAGCATCAGACTTGGTTTAGGGGCAACTGTGTGGACTTGTCAAGACCACTTGGCTTGGACCAAATTGCCAGTGGCCAGTACCGATAGTTTGGGTCATTGAGGGCAATTCCTGTGGTCAGTTTGTCTTGCTGTCAACATCTCTCTCAGGACATGGGTCACAACGATCAGTAATCTCATGGGCCACATTCCGAATTTGGACGTCAGCCAATTGGTGGGCTCCTGAAATCTGTTTGGGCTGGGGCGGGGTGTGGGAGCTTGTCCAGGAAGATTGGCAGGAAGAATCATCAGTCAGACCTAGCATATGATACAAAAACTCATTGCCTTCGACCGTTCATACCTCACCCCTGGCCTCCTGCCCCAAGCCAAACTCAGGTGAATGACAACAACAAGAGGAACTCCAAGTCCGGGCAGCTCCTGGGGCAGAAGGCGCAGGCTGTCCGCAACATCATGGAGCACTATGACAAAACGTCACGCGATCTGCTGATTGCCTACACCATCGAAATTGGACATGAAAATACTCCTTGGACTGATGACAACCTGAGCAGCAAGAAGTGCTTGCCCGGATATCAGCCTTCTGGATGCAAACCTATGTTCTCAGGGCTTCTCATAAAGATATAAAGGTGGAATGTGATCGATGACATTTCTTTGTCAAAATTGAACAGATTAGCAGGAAGCTATATGTAGTAGTCATTATGTTTTGGGGTAAGTGGAATGTGAGACCTGAGACTGCTCAGAACAAGTCAAGTTCAGGGAGACTTCATCCGTTGCAAGCCGGCTGAGGTTCAAGAGCAACTCTGGTCCTGTTTGGCAAGCTCGGGGCAAGGTCACCAAGGAGAGCAACAAGTTGATGGCCTTTCGCTCGCAAGCAGGAATGACACTAGCTGTTGGTCATCGGGCACATCAGAGCCAACTTAGATATCACCAAATTCCCATGGTTTACGAGGCCCCCTTCTTATGTGATTTAAAATACATATCGCGCTGCAAGTTGTAGGTGTGCAGTTCCAAAACAAAGGTTTTTGCTGCGGTTGACTGAATGAAGCTGCCCAGGTGCAACACCAGATCAATTGCCACCGGAAAATCACGCCAACTATGCGGCGAAAGGTCGACAAAACGCAGATGGAGGCAACGGCTGAAGAAGCGGCCTTCGTGATATCGGTCAGGGACGAAGTCCTCCAGTTGATGCCTGTCAGCACTGACTTGCTGAATGAGAAGTGGGTCGACTTGTACGGTTCAGGAGATCCCACTGTGGTTCTAGAAGTGCAGAGCGCCGTCATGAACCGTGACTGTACGAATGTGAGGGACATCCCTTCCATTGCAGGAGTCATGAACATCCATTCTGACCAGGCACCGCTTCCCTCTGTGGCTGTTCATGAGATGAGCAAGTTGGAGGAGGAGACCTTCTCACTACGCATGAAACAATTAGAATATGACTTGCAGGCCATCCGGGTTGCGAAGGCAAAGAAGAGCTCCTATGAACTCCAGGTGCATCACACCAAAATGCAGTACCGTATCAAGGTGTATGAGGAGTCTCAGAAAGCGGCAAAGATCTTTCTGAATGACACATCCAAAATCATCACCTACAATGGCTCTGATGACCTCGTTCGGACCCTCCAGTCCTTCATCGTGGAGAAAACACACCGGTTGAAGCTAGATGAGAGTGGGAACGTTGCTTGGCCTGTTGGAAGGTAAGTTGTGTTCGTTTCTGCTACATGGCATGGGCCCCTTCTTGAACCTTGGATGGGGGGGAGTGGCCTAGAAATCCAATCTTACCTCCAATCTCATCCACACTGTCACCTATGATCAGCTCCCTCCAAACAAAATGTTGTTCAATCAGGGTGAAGTTATTTTTTACTAAGGCATGCTTGATCTTTCTGAACTGGAGCGCTCCAAGCACATTGAAGAACAACGCACGGGCATCGCAAGCTGCCGCAGCTGCCTTCCTGCTTGGCCAATCAGCTCGAAATGTTGGGCTGCTGCTCCAGCCAGAATTCGCCTACAAGAAGGGTGAGCTTTGGATGCTTGAGAACTCCACCATGAAGCAGCTAGCCCAAAATGGAATCACCCTTGACAAGAGCTTCACATTGCAGTTCAAGGAGAAGGCACCAACTTTCTAAAGTGTCCAGCCCTTGCCTACACTGTGTTTCCTCTTCGAACTGTGGACTAGGTTTTTTAGAGCCTATCAAAAGTGGCAATTTTCCTTTTGGGTTGGACAGGGGCAAGGCCATGATGCAAGAAATGCGGGCCCCAAAGAATTAAAGACAGCATGTCATTCATTCAACAGGTGGATCAACGTGACCACGTGCGCCCGCTGAACTACCGTGGCCGCTTCCTCGAGGGTGTCAGTGCCAAGTCTCAAACAAAGGAGTTCTTGTGGCGAAGCTCGGCGTTGTGGCGAGATGGGAGGACAGCGATGGCTACCCAACTGCACACCAAGGATATGATCACTGTCGAATCTCCCCTAGAGGACCAGTCTCAACAGGTAGCTGTGACTGTGCCAGACGGTGAAGAATACCTATTCCACGGTGCAAGGAAAGTGGAACAGATTGGCCGCGATGGAGCGGAAAAGATCTTGGGTGGAATGCTGGAAGGTCTCTCTTTGACTGGGAGATCGGGTGTCTTCATCGTGGACTTGAACATGGGCACTGGGTCTATGTTTGATGCCTTTGCCAACCTCAAGCAGACTTTCAACTTCCCATGCTTCTATGTTGGGTGCACCGATGACTGTACCACCTCGGAATGGTTTGGTCTGCAAAAGACGGCCGCCCGCCTTCAGCTTGATCAATGCTCTTTTCTGGTCGGCCAAACCTAGTGGGGCAAGGCAAAGGGCCTTGGGCACAATGGATTGTGACATGGCAATGGGTAGCCCCATCAATTTCAAGTCAGGTGAGCAAGGGCTTTTCTTGGCCGATCTCCCCACATGTTGTCAATGATCAACAACTCACCCAGTGCCATGATTAAGTTGGCTTTTACTGATGGTGGTTCCACCAAAACACTTTCCCAGGAGTCTTTGGCGCGGCTTCACATGGATGGCTCTATGACAATCCCAGGGTTCCCAAAACCAGCTTTGGAGTGCCCCACAGACATCTTGGAGAAGGAGCCAGCGCCCCCACGCTTGAATCTTCTCACGCCTCGATCGGATCTATACCCAATCATCCCGCAGAACATCATGCAGGCCAGTGGAGTGAAACAAAGCGAACGAGCCGGTGTTGTTTTTCCAAGAGTCTAGTCTAGTTTCAGATCAATGAAACAGGGTTCCTTAAATAACTACACCATGCCAAGTGTTCAAATACCTTTTCCTGTCGGAGGCTCCCTCACGTTTCCACCCACCACCCCCAGCCTGATTCAGGAGTATGGAGCACACGAGTCGTTCAGCGAGGAGTTCAACTCTTTCCTCGACAAGGTGGTCGAGGAGTTTGGCCCAATTCCCCAAGACGAGAGCGCTGAAGACAAGAAGAACAAGGAGACTGGGCAGGACAACAAGGAGAAGGATGGCAATGGGAAGGACGAGCCGAACAAGGCGGAGGGTGAAACCAAGGCACCTCGCAAGCGCAAATCAGGTGGAGCAAACGGAGCTGATGCCAAAAAGCAAAAGGTCGATAGCAGCAAGGTGAAGACCATTGACTCAGTAGGCAAACAAGGTGCGCTGGTTGAGACACCGCTCATCAATGCCAAGATTGAGGGCGTTCAGCTCCACATCAAGAGCCAGAACAAACCGTACTTGTTCAACACAGGGGCCCAGGAAGCCTCATTGAAAGCAGGACTCATCATTTGTGGGTTTGGCAAGGGCAAGTGGAAGCTTGCTGAGGGGAGTCAAGAGAACAACCCCCGGACTGAAGTGCTATTTGAGCTCAGTGGCCCAGATGACCTGGCAACTTGGAAAATGAAGAAACATTTTTCGACCTTCGTGCCACAGAACCCCAAACAACCTATCCCCCCCAAACTGGCCGAATTCTTCCAATAAGCGTTGCCTTCAAATTCAAAGACACCCCAGCCACTCCTGTGCAAGCTCTCACGCCCGCCTATGACTTCTGACTCAGGTGCTTTTCAACGGACACCTGAAAACAGTGTTCGAGGTGGTGCAGGCTCAGCAGCAAAAGGTGCCAAAAGTGAGAATCGCGTACCACACCATGACTGAGGAACCGGATGCAAAGCGCCCAGGGAACTTCAATTTGAAAAGGTCCCACTCAGTCTGGTTTGTGCCACAGGCTGGCAATGTGTAGGTCAACCAGGAAGATGGGGGTGATGAGGAGGCACAGCCTACTACGGGGCAGCAGAACGCAGCCAAATTAGTCCCCAATTCGGCATGGAAAAGCCACGCTTCTGGGATCGTGTTTTCAGTAAAGTGGGGTGTGTCTGGGTTGATGCCCATTCGTCCCCAAGTTGTGCTGACACGAGATGTTGACCTGGCGCCTTCACGGTGCTGTGAATTGTTTTGAGTTTTCTCCAACAAGTGACTAGTTGCAAGGGCTGCACTCATATTTTGACATTGTGAGTGTAGATTATGGGGATTGCAACTCTTTCACAGTGAGTCAAATCTAGCTTTTGAGGCAGCCTGGGGGAGCCGGGGGCACTGCTTATCAAGAATGCAGGTCGACTCGTCACGCCCGTATTCTAAATTCTAAACCCATTGGGTAGTCCTAGCGCTTCTTCTTTTGATGTTGCCTGATCCTGGCCCCCCGATTCCGAGCCTCTGACTCTGAGCCACCAACTTCCGCAGCAAAGAAAAGGCGCGTCCGAGAAAGATCGAAACGACAATGGCACATGCAAATAAACAGATTTGAAAAACATAGAATGTCACATGTACCATGTATATGAACAAAGTCACCTTGGCTGAGCATGTGCAGAGTTCAACAGTTTATGTGAGTGTGAGCTATGGGGTGTGGACACAGAAAAGTCGTTGGACAGATTGAGCCAGATTGCACCACTGCCGAGGCCGCGCGACGGGCACGAAGAGCCGGACACTGAAGGTCGGGCAGGCGGCGGGCTCTTGGAACATGCCCTTGGCACGGTTCTCAAAGATTCCGATTACCCCTTGTACTATCACAGGTTTAAGGCTTCCAAATCATGCCAAGTCTTGCCAAGACCCTCAGCTTTGATGTCTCACCGCTCGGCACGTCATGTCTGAGGGCCTGAGGGATATATATCTATCCTCGATGCATGGGCCTGACTGGCTGTTTTTCAGTGTTTGCAAAACATATTTGTTGTGGCTGTCAAGCTTTACAGCCAGCCACATTGGCATCAAGCCCGGCGTCGGGCACCACATCGGTGTCTTGTGGCATTGACCAGCGAATTGGGAAACACAAGTATTGTGGGCCACTGTGCAACTACCTTTGACAATCACACACGAAGATTGAATTTACTTTTGCAGTTTAAGTTATGATTCATATTGCTCCAGGAAACACACCAGGGAAACCTGAACTCAACAAAACTGCTCGGATATGTCAACCACACCCCTTGAACCCAAGAACTTCTTGGCCATTCATTTTCCAACCCAAAAACACAACATGAGGAGGCAGCAACTGCCGGTGCCTTCAAAACATCACTGCTAGCTAGCAGCGTCGGCTGCGCAGGTTTTTGAATCCACTCCTGTTGCAAAGTGGGGGACATGTTACAAGTTTTTTTCAATAAAGTGGCGCCCACCAAAAAGGGATCTGGGCACAAAGGAAGAATCAATTGACATTATTATTGCTGTTGCGTTTTGGCCCGTGCAAGTGGCAATCCACAATGTGGACAGTACCGCCAACCCCTGGCCCTGTTGCCTTGCATGGAACTAGTATCACATTGGATACATCGGTCAGGCTGACAGCAGCTGGGTTCGGATTGGCCTGCGTGTCTTGATGTTTCCGAACTACGTGCGCACGCAGTGGCATTGCTCGTGCGCAGGTCGATTTGTTCAGCGACCGGGGAAAAAACTGTATTGACGGCTTGTCTTCGACGCTTTAGGGTTGGGACATCGTAAACCTCATTGAGGGTCTTTATAGAAGTCCCTGTAAGTACAGAAATCACCGCTGTACTGATGCGTTGGTCCTTCAATAATGTCACAGCGCTTTTCTTCCATGAGTGGGTCCCAATGCGGGAAAGGTCCACCTCGTCAAACACATGGGTCCTATGAGCTCGGTTGCATTCCATCCTCTCACGGGAAATGATCTCGCATGCGTTGGAGATTTGCTTGAGGTATGCCCTCTCGGAGATGGGTTTGTCCCAAACAATGTTGTTATGCCCTTGTCCACTTCGGCCACAAAACAAGAACATCTGCCCACCCCCGAAATAAGCTCCATGTAGATCTTGTCCTTCCAGTGGCCACTGTTTTTTCTCACTCTCCAAAGGATGTTGAGCAATCCATGCCCAAAGCAAGCGTGCAAAATTTGTTGGTAGAGGCACGTGGCGGGGCTGCGTTTTACCATTGATGCCTGTTGGAATAATGGCTTCTGGCAACCCTTTAGCGTCCGGGTGTAGATGACAGAACCAATCGATCCTGGCCTGTCGAGCGCAATCAGCCCTGTCCCCCAAAAGCAGCTGGACTAGGAGCAACACACCGGCCCATGGTGCGTGGGCTTTGTAAATGATGGTTTTGAAAAAACTTGCTATTTGCTCAGAAGAGAGAGCTTCCCGGCCACCTCGTCTCTGTGTATCCTTTTTCTGGCACTTTTTCATATGCTCCGAACTGCAGAACTTGACAAGTGCGGCCTGTGGCCGTAGAGCCCTGCACATACTTTCGTTTACCTTTTTTTCGTTCTAACTGGTGCGGTCGGTTTTTGCAATCAATGTCCTTGCGGCGACAGCTTTTGTATCCGCAGACAATACAAACTTTACCTTTAATGCCTTTGCTCCTCACTGGACCTCGTTTTGGGACCACTGTTCTGGGTTTGCGCTTTGAAGTCGAAGCCATTGCTCACATTGACTGGTTTGGTTTTCGTTTTGATAGCTTTCAGTTCGGCCCTGCCCAAAACAGACTGTGACGATGAGCACTTCACCCCTAGCAAAACCAAACTGTCTGTCACACCCTAGCAAAACCAAACTGTCTGTCACATTCACATCACAGCACGAAAAACCAAACTG
>JAOBYK010318136.1:0-18601 GCA_025434845.1 Phenganax subtilis | reverse complement strand
TATATAAGCAAAGATTTGATCTTAAAATTTTATTTCATCGCTATACTGTGGTTCACGTATTTTTCACGATCTTCAGGCGATGAATGGTAATTATTATTGGAGCGAACTTTTTTTTCGACGTACAGCCCTTATTCAAGAAATTTCATATTTTCATATATTCTTCCTATTGGTCACAGTTATCAATCTATATTATTTTTATGTTTGCAATTTGTGCTGTTTTTGTATAGTATGTTGGTTTCATGCTGCGATATTTGACTGAAAATATAATATTCCTTTCTTTGGACGTAGAATCCTCCCTTAAAATTTCTCATCATTTCCTATCACGTATCTGGTCATCAGGAAAAAAAATTCAAAGATGAAATCGTATTTTTGCGTGTAAAGACATATGTAATGTACTTCAGATTGCACGGTTGTGCGAATGTCCCGGTTTTGCTATTCATGGTACAAATTAACTAATTTTTCTTGAGATGTTATTAAGTGTATTATACAGACTAGTGATATAAGCGACCATTGTGATTATTTGGTGTGCGTGACAAAACAAACTGGACTAGTATTGCAAAAATGTTTCACTGAACGTTTTAAGAATTTCGGTATTCAAAGTCTATTCATTTTGAACAGCATGCGACTGAGGAGTGGACTCAGCCCACACTGGCCCACAGTTTGAAATGACTTTTGCAAACACGTTGATTTTGACGAAAATTTTAACTACACCTCAGAAATCAAGTATGAAACTATGGTCTTTCTTATTCATTTGGTCATTTTTTACTTGCTCTTTCAATTTCGGTACGCACTTTGGTCATGGTTGGTGGTAAGATTGCTTGCATATTACAAGTTGATACAGCACAAGTGCGCACACGCGATATTGCACAGCGGATGTGCCCGCTATTCCCGGATTAACCAACTTCAAACTGTCATGGGCAAGATAAACACTTATCAAAAATGGTGGTAAAATCAAAACTGGTTCACAATAAGTCGATGAAACTTGATTCTAAGAATTAGTATTTATAAATATGTAAGTCAGGGAGATTGTTTTAAAAAGTAGTTTATCTTCTTTTTTCTTCGCGAACAATAGCGAGCTGTCATAATTGCCCTAAATAAAATACATACATATTTACCAATCAAAGAAGAGTCAATGACCTATTAACATATCTATGCCATAGAGAGGTTTTATGTGGTGGACGACCCGACGTTGTTGTACGCTATTTTGAGCGGGAGCAAGCAATTATACCAGCATCCAGCGTATAACTCCATTCAGAGGTAAGAAACTTGATTTTGTTTACTGTCAAGTTGACTTGGTCAAATCTTGATCATATTTTTATTTACTTTACACTTAAAATATTAAATAAAGACTACTGAATGTGATAGTCGTGACGAAGCCGAAGGATGCATTTGTATGGCGTTCGCGCTGTTCATTCATGATGGTGCCGGTTTGTTGGTTCTTTGTCCGTCCTAGTTTTCGATATTTCGTGCTTCGGTTCATGCTACATCCAGCTCTTGCAAAGAAAACCATCCGAGGGTGACTTGTAGTATAGTGTTGTCCACTTTATGGTTCACTGGGTGAAAACATAACTGTTCACAACATCAAGGTGTGATAGATTACATCCAGTGGCAGTGACCACTCGCCTGTGTTCACCATTGTAAACACTAGAATATTGTTAATCATTCGCTCGCTTCTTCGCTACGCTCATGCAGCCATGCTTGGTGAAGTTTATTTCAAACCTGCCCTTGTTAGTGCTTTCTTCCCCAACCACCTCCGCTTTTCATACTGCTAAACGAAAAAGGGCCACTCGCTTTCACTGACGGATCATTTCTACGGTTCTGACTTCGTTTTGAAGGCGAACGAAACGTCATGCCTACTATAGCTAAGTTTTGGTATCAAAACTATAACGCACTGCCGATTGCCGTACTGGTAATATTTTGTGCAGTTAGTGTGGGTTGATTCTTTGCATACTTCATTAATTCTCGATAGACTATAAACTGTAAGTTCGGAATCACGCTTTATGAATCTCTAACTAAGAGTAACGAAACATCGAATATACACGTTGTCGTTACAGTTTCGCGTACCGTAATCACATGAAACGTGTGACGGTTGTAAATCGAGAGTTTAGTAACAATGACACGTAGCCAGTCGTAGCCGGTCGTGGCCATTTGCCGTTCAACAAAAATAAAGCATAATCATAGAAAGGGGAACTTAAATAAATTTGTGAAATATAGCTATAATCGATGTCTTCTTAATGTCTTAACAATTTATTTCTCGAGTATTTTACAACCATATGAATTAACTTTATCCTTCATTTCTCGACTCAAGTCGATTATTAGTTTCTCTTGCGGTATTTCAAAATCGTGTGAATATAAAAAGCCGAATTTTATGAACCTTGAGGTATGATACACTCTACTAAAAATAGTAATTGCTGAAGACGATCAGGTTGGTATTTGGTAACTTAAGTTCTTTAACGGTTTACTGTTTTTGTGAACATCTCACAAAATTTTTAAAAAATCGAATAAATTCCAGTACTATGCAATATGCAATGTTGAATGTTTTTTGAACTAATTACTGTAAGGTACGCATTGTTTCAGTGTTTTAAATAAAAACCCATCAATCTTATTATTCGATGTTAACTTTGAGAGGTAGTTTTGTGTAGTTATTCACATTCTTGTTGAGTTTTAGATGCGTCTTTAACTCATCAGAATTCAGCAATACTTATTACGCATAATTCATTAAAATACCATTAAAACAATAAATGCCAGTTGGTTAATGTTTTGAAAGACCTTTGCTGCAGTATTTTAAACGTATGCACGAACTTTCTTGTTCAATGAACTGTGTTTGTGTGAATACTACTGAAACATTCCATATCTCTGCTTCAAAACTCACGTCATGAAAGCGAGTGAAGGTCTCACTTGGTGCAATATTAATAATGTTGGCGGTGTTTGTTTATAGCTTAGAGCTGAAGTAATTAATTCCCACTAATGATTTGAGGTGCCTGGGAAAGTGCGATTTTAAGTCGTATTCTTTATCTATATTCTATATGCAGTCTATTGCATTGCTGCATAAGAGAAGGTTGAAATACCTTTGTTAAAATGAAACTGTTTGACTGTTTTTAGGATTATAGGAACTCATTAAGTACAACATTGTTGCAAAGTTTTTGCTTTATTGATACATTTAGGCTATAGTCACAAGAAAAGTGGCAAGACTGCTTGAATTAGGCCTGGCGTTCAACGAACGATTTAGTCGGTTTATCTCAACGTCGGTAGAAATTACAGTAATTACGAAACGACTTCATTTCACCATAATTAAACTTAGTCACATCGGTGAACCCTAACAGGCCCGGACTAATGTGGCTTCACTCGTTCATTTTGCGGACTTTTGTTTTGTTCGTGTTACATTTCAACATTTAAACAACATTTGCTATATTATGCCGTTCAAGTAGTATTTGTGTTGTCTTAGCGGGCGCTAGGGTGAAAAGAAATGCGTTTAAGAAAGTATGAGTGCGTAAATTTAAGCAATATTTTTATTGTATTAAAGAGAACTGGGGCGACCTGTAGAATTTCATTCAAATTAGCTTTAAAGATTACGTTAAACTTATAGTTCCAGGTTTGTTGGTTCAGTGAGTCACACAACTCAGGTCCAAAAGTATTCCACGTGATCTATGACTCGGCCTGCATGCTGCTTGGTGTTGAACAGACATTCTCGTATTTGCTAATATAATATGCACCAAATTTTGTCTTCATGTCAAAAGACAAGGAACAAAACTATTTCCATGAGATATATTTACACAAATGCCACAAATCCCATGATTGAAAATGTGTCTTGCATCCACAACGTTTTTTGGTAAAGTTAGTTGAGCTAATGACCATCACAAACTAATACCTTGCTGTATGGGAAGCATTTCTTTAAGTCGTTTGCTTGTTATTTGCTGATCAAACTTTAATATTTTATCTTTTTTACATTTGATGAAGAGATAACTGTCGTATTCAGTAGTGAAATTTTTAGTAATCTTGGATTATACAGCCTAGCCTATATTATTTGAACAGTACGCCTTTTTTTCTCTTTTGATTATTGAAAAAAAGTCTTATGGTGCATCAGCAAAGCAAATGCCATACCACAGTTTTTAACTACATACTGATATGCCACTGCATTGTATGTTCCACGTATGTCCTGTCTTAAGATGATTTGATATACAACTTAGCTGAAAACTTAGGGTGCAGTGATTCAATTGCTGTGTTTAAGTAATAATATGGTCTATATTGTATTACCTAGATGGGCTGCTTTTTTTGAAATTATATTTTTACTTCATTAGAAATAAGAAATATTCGGTTGCTTGCAATAGGATGTTAAGATCGTCACATGGAGACAATGTTTTGATTAGATACTAACGTTTAGGTCTGGCTCCCTGCAAAGTTTGTGAATATTTGAAATTGTGCATGAATAGAGAGAAGTTATAGTCCAATTCAAGTTTTAAAGACTTGCAAAAATTGCGGTACAAGTCTTTCTCGAACTTTTAGAAAAGTGCGCTCTTTCTAAACTAACTCTATTTTAAAGCGTTGTTGGTTACTTGAGGGAGATTTGTAGTACTTCAGTTTTGATGCTGTATCCCATTTTTATTCTTTTATTAGCAAACATTATAATTTGCGAATGTGCTGTACACCGTACTGTTATTAAACAACTTCATGCGATGCATCGTCGACCATCAAGCAAGTTATTTTGTAACCGTTTCTAATGGCACGTAGAGTGCACTCTTTTGAGCTCGAGTTTTGACAAATATTGTGTTGGCTGCTTCATACTTTCACGTAATTTCTCATCCAAAAAATGTTCTGTCATAGTATAACAATTGTTTACGAAATAGAACCCTTTTTTAGTGTTTCTACAGAATCGTAGAAACACTCGTTATCCTTTGGGAGAACGAGAAAAGCAGTGCGAACATGATCCGTTTATAGGGCAAATGTTTTCTCGTTATTTCCAGTTCTCCCAAACTACCACAAGTGTTTCTATAACCCTACAGAAACACAGGGGGAAATGTTTTCTGTTTCCTTGATTAAACAACCATATTATCATTCTTTTGATGCGATTTATAAATATATTCTCATGACACAAATATCATGACAATATTGCCTGGCAACGATACGGCATCATTTGTATTTTCGCTGGCGGCAAAACTATGACGGAGATGCACCGACAAGAGTTGAGTAAAGAAGATTTGAAGTAAATAAAACGTTTTGTCAGTCTTTTTCTGGCATTTCCTTTTTCACAAAAGTTCTGACTGACGATGATTTTTAATCGATGCTTCAAGCTGAAAAGCCTTTCTAGTGAATTGTTTTGAGATTCGGGGGAAAACTTCACGTGCTTACGGCGTCATAGTACACGTGTATTTGGCATTTCAACCAATCAGCGGAGGCGAATTTAATATTTTAATTATAATGGTAAAAAGGGCTCAGTGTAGCTTAGTAACTTTACCTAATGCAATTTTCTGATGTCATCTTGCTTTGCATACAGGATTTTGAAGAATGCTTTCGATAACCAATTGTTTTTGAACAACAAATGTAATAGCTGTTACATATTTCCTCAACTTACTAACAGAAGTTTTTGAGTTAATTCATTCCAAAAAACCAAGGGTGTGGTTGTTGTGGAAAAGTTTATGCAATACGTATGCGCTTATATAAAACTGCGTAAGACAACTACGTTAATAATTTATTGCCATATTAACTTCAAGCCTTATTAAAAAGATCTAAATAGAAAACTAAGTATCATTTAAACAAAGATAGCACCCTCCTGCCAGGTTAATGGTCCTTGAGGTTACGAGTCCTGCGCCCACCAGGCTGACTCAGTAGACTTTCTGGCTCCAATACTCCAATTTTTGTAAAACAAAAGGCTGCATTATAAATTCTTTTGAAAAACTACGTTTATTTGTACATTGAAATATTATATTTATAGATCACATTCGCGTTGAGCTCAAATGTAAAAAATTTTGCTTGACGATAGCTTTCTAATTGGATTTAACATTAGGGGATCGAAAAGTCTTCTTATGTTTTTCTGGTTGTTGAACATTGGAGTAGTAAGTACACGTGTTCACGGTTGCAAACAGAAAGAATTAAGAACTAAATTTGCCCACTTATCTTACATTCTTAAAGTTTATGGAGATTTCCAGACGGCAATGCAAAATTATTTTGGAATTTGAACTACTTGTAACTGAGAGTATTGCTATGATTTTCCAATATAAAGAGAATCTTGGTGTTCCAACATATAAATTGTGTAAACGTGCACATATATTTCTGTGACTTTTCTTCATCTGTGAATGTAAATCCTTTCTTTTCTGCGAAGGACTTACTTGGGAAGATCTCTACTTTCTGCATACATTAAAAAAGCCCATAAATATAATGTATTTTTGTGTATACATCAGCAATTCACACAAGTCTTATGACTTCAATGAGATATTTACATGCATCTATAACCAAGTCATTGAAGATTACGTACTAATAGCAAAGCAACTCGAGTTTCCCTTCTTTATATATATTTTACTTTGCTTCAGACAATTGTTCTTGAAAGTTGGATCGGTGTGAAAAGGAGACAAAGTATTTATCTATATAGTACAATACTTTCAGGTTAGATATGTTAAGAAATCGATATTGAAAGAGTAAGAAAGGAAGTGTTTTGAAGTGAGTAAACCGGATCTGCTTTCACGCTGTTGCTCTTTTGACTGTACATAACATGAGTGATTTTGGCTTGGCTTGAGTAACTGTACTAATTACTAAACAGAATTTGGCTGTTTTCCAATGTTGCCAAACTCTCTTGACGATTTCTGCATGTTTTGTCTTTTCAAACGTATATGATTTGCTGAAACTGAACAAAAGTTATGACACACTGTGAAGCACACAATAAGTTTCTTTCACGTATTGTCTTGCAGTATGGGAGGTCATTTTCATGCAGTAAACTTGACAAGTCTCAGATATAATAGATAAATTTTTGTGGCCTTGGTAAAATGCTACATTTACTGCAGTAAGTCCGATGTATACTTAGGTTTCTATTTCTCATAGTCTTGGCATGAGACTTCGTGCATGTATGGCGAATGAAAACGTTGATCAAAAATCTTCATAGTGAAAAAAGTTCATACAGAGTGCTATGTCGCAATACGACATACTCATGAAACGTAGCTATAGAGTTTAACATTTCTTGCCTATGCATGCTTTTAGTGCTAGTTTTTTCCTGCTCATGAAATTGGAGAGCACATGCATTGCATGCACGCTTGCACCACAATTCCAATATCTCTGTAAAAGATGAATGATGAAACTCGGATGTTGACACTTCAAATCAAAATATCTTTGTGCAATAGAATACAAAACAACTTATTTGTTCCTATTTTGCTTGCTCACCTAGATTTAAGAATTTGCGTAATGAGTCTTCCCATGCCTGTATGCAATGACGTATAATTATAGCGTTTCAAGTTAAAAGAAGATTGATGCAAAAACCTGTGAAGGATCTTGTTGGAAACTTTTATCTGCTAACGACATGCACGTTTGCAGAGTATTTAGAAACACACACCATCTCAAAGAAAATTGAGATTGTACTGAAGTGAAGAAGCCTATTATTTGTGAGCACTTTAAAGACAACTTATGTCCTGTCTACTCTGTGACTATAGAAGTCTTTGCGCTTCGCTTCATTTTTGTTTCACCGTCTGTGACTTTGCCTATCTGTGACCAACTGAGTTTTAGGAACTGCGTAGCATATTAAGAAAAGAAAACACGAAAACTATGCTTATATGAAGTATACATGTGTTTTGGCATCGATATTTGACGTTGATAAATAGACAACTGGGGCCGGTTGTTCGTACGCCGTTTAGCTTAAACGGCGTATAAGTTAAAAATATATATCATATTTATGTCTTCCTTGAACAACGAAATGGAAGTTTTTTTAAAAATAATACGCTAATTATGTATTAATCTATAGTTTTATTAAATAAGATTTGATTTTAAAAGTTTAGAAGAAGTGTAAGAGTGTTTTTGAATTCTGACTTATCCACCGTTTAAGCTAAACGGCGTACGAACAACCGGCCCCTGTCATGTAACATTTGATGGCTGACAGCTGCTGCTAAATTACATTCCAGTGAAAACCACAATAAAACGCGTGTACTTCACAGTTGACTAGCGACTGCAGGGGGCCAATTTACAGCAGTACAATTATAATAGAATACCTAATCAAAATTAAATGTATAAGTAGTTGCTACCAATGAATGCTGAAAACAGTCATAAAAACAACTTTTTTCGTTCACAACTGAAGCTAACCATAGACCTTTCTTTGTTTTGAAATTCTTCAGATACAAAGGAAAGCTGACAAAAAGTTTATGATGTAATTTTCTAGAATTGTTTTTATTAGATAGAAAGTTAGAAATTTGTTGCAAAAATTTTGATCTAAAACTGAAACTATAAATTCTACTAATTGCACGGGTACACATTTTTACTGCTGAACAAGAATTAAGCATTCGAAACCTTGAACTGGAAGTTGTTTGCGTGACAAATATAAATTCCTAGTTTTTATCTGGAAATTTTCAAACAGTTGAAACCATTGTATTACCTTGCAGTAACCCAACTGGGTTCGTAATTAAAGAATAGATTGAAGTTGTTTAATTACATAAATCATGTTTTTCAAGCTGAAACCGCAAAATAGCAACTCTTGGTCTACGTGTGGGGACATTTTTTCTATTGACAAGTACCATCGTCTTGAGTTTGACGGAGTGAAAAAACGTTGGTCTTTGCCATAATGAAGTCAAAGCCAAGAAATAAACTGCACTTAATTTTGAGTATAATTTTGGAAATATATATTGGTTTACAAATCACACTAGTCGTCACTGACGTAGATTGTGCACTTGAAAATTGTTTCAAAAAACTTGATTCTGTAGTCATCGTGATTCTAATTCCACTGTCATTGAGGTCATCACCGACGGAAGATTTAATCACGATGCTGGCTGGATTGACGCAAACAGGATCTGACAGTTTAATATATAGCTGACAAATAAATTCATCTTTCTGAAGGAAGCTTTAATGCAAATTTGACAATATTATGGACGTTTTCGTAATATGTTCGAATCATAATTCAATGAGTCACGGAAATTAAATAATCCTCAAGAATTCATGTTACACCGTTAATGCATCTTGAAGCAATTCTTTGATTTTGGCACTTCAATTGGCAGTTGTATGATGCGTGCCTTGCCGAAACTTAGTGTGGGACTGCTGTTTTAAATAGCCAGTCTACTTTAAATTTATAGCAATTTAACTTTGGTGCAGTGTTATTGTGTCATTGGACATGCTCGCAAGCTGGGGCAACATTATTTGACGGAATCAGCATTACTATCAGTACTATATTAACCCAAAAAATCTAATCCATCGTAATGTAGGCCTGCTATAAATAGTCAAGACATTTTTTATCACAGTGGCGTTGAAGGGATCTTCAGTTTTAGTTTTAGACTCTTGTTTATTCACAGTCACTATACTGCTGTACCTCTTTTTCACCTTTTATTTAATTTACGCTTCACCACGGTCGACAAACCTTACAGTTTAATCAAATGTAGGATTTTCAACATGAAACGGCTTTTAGGTTCATGAGCGTATTTACGTTCAAATTTCATTTCCTGTACAATCTTGTCCTACTGTATATACTGGAATGGTATCCTAATTTTTAGAACTTAAATTATCATTAAAATTTTTCTCTCACGGTGCAAATGTTGCTAATACGAAATGTTCCTCATCTGTATAACTGTGGGCAAGAGCGTCTGTAATTAGTTTTCGGTTAAGCTTCAAATCCTACAATAAAAGCAAAGCTAATCAAGAGTGGAAAGCGACTCTATTAGACACGGTCCAATGACATAATGATTGTTTTGGGAACGCATCAAATCATTCTTGCGCTTGCATACTTTTGAAATGAAACCTCCGCAGCCTAACCATTACCAACGTGAAAATGACTCTAGGCGTTTAATGGTAGGACATTTTATGTGTAAAGCGACATTTGAGATGGCTAAAAATGTGATGACATGATGTTTGGTTTAGTAAAGTTAACATATTTACACTACCCATATCTTAATCCGGCTTTCTGCCCGCCATTAAGCACCTGCGAACCAATGAAATTGTAAGTTTAGTAAATTACCATTGCTACATAATTTGCACGTTTCAGTGTTTATGCATTTTTTGAGCAAACGGAGCTGTTTCCTACCTGACTTTGTACAACACTCACCAGTGACGCTCAGTTTGAAATCTAACAAAACTAAAACACCAAGCTTTATTGTTTCTATAAGCACGTTCGTTTTTTCTTTCATTGTAAACAGCTAATTTGCATTTAGTGGTGCAGTTAACCATGATTCACAGGCACATTAATTGAGTGGCAAGGCAGGCACAGCTAGGCAAATATAAACTGAAGAAATGCTAAACATTCAATTAGCGAAATGCAGATATTAGATGTCATTTCAGTCAAGCCACTAGTATTGACTTTCCTTTTATGGCATATGAAGACAATGCTTTTTTCGGTGAAAGATCAATCAGCAATATAAAAGCATACACACTCCCGAACTCTCTGCTCCATTCTCAAAACTCGTACGCAAACGTAAAATTGACAAGATTTCTAACTCAGAGTTCAAAGCGTTCTCACGTACTTCTGTTTATACTCACTCAAGGTAGAACAGCTTGTCAAGCACCTTCCTCGTTGCTTAGCATAAATTAACCATGTGTTAAAATTATTCGTTTTTTGTTTTGTATTCAGTTTAAAGCAAAGCTGATCATTCATATCTTCTTCTGTTTGGTTTTAGGTTAGCTGCTTGTAACGCCTGGGTGAATATTCCCAAACGCCTGAGTGACTTTCGGAAATAGATGATGGCGCATACCGGTACATATACTTCGGTTATCAACACCGTTGCTATCTAACCTAATTAACTGTATGCACTTAAAAAATGTTTTCATCTGATATTGCAGGTCATGGCGGTGTAAATCAACTTGGAGGAGTGTTTGTTAACGGTAGACCTTTGCCTGAAGTTGTTAGGAGAAGAATTGTAGAACTAGCGCAAAGCGGAGTTAGACCATGTGACATATCACGGCAACTTCGGGTGTCTCATGGTTGTGTAAGCAAGATTTTGTGCCGTTATTATGAGACAGGTTCGATCAAACCCGGTGTAATTGGTGGTAGTAAGCCTAAAGTCGCAACACCGCCGGTTGTGGACAAAATTGCGAGTTATAAACGACAAAATCCGACCATGTTCGCTTGGGAGATTCGAGATCGTTTGCTGGCTGAGGGCGTTTGTGTTAATGAGAATGTGCCGAGTGTGAGCTCAATCAACAGAATTGTGCGAAATAAGATTGCTGAGAAGGGACCTTCCGTTGTAAACGGTGGTGAATTAACTACAATTGGTGATCTCAAAGATATAAATATGAACAACATTATTCAACGACCTTCTTACTCAATAAGCGGACTGTTAGCAATGCCACAACTTGCTCAAGTACAAAATATGCATAACGGCAAGAGAAAACACTCTGTTGAAAGCACGGAAAGTACTGGTAAGAAAGTTTTGAATTTCACTGCTAGGTAGCTAGGTCATTTGTAGAACTATGGCAGAACACTTAGTGTTACACTGGTTACACAAAAGTTTATATATGATGAGTGTGAATGAGGTGCGTAGGTTTGGGGATATGCAAATCAAGACAGAAGAACTTTTCGTACTACAATGCTTCTTTATATGAGCTCGAATAACGCAGAAATAGCAAAGTGATCTTCCGCGCGCAGCATCAAACATTTTTGTGTTTTTGCACGTGATGTATGAGTGTACCAGGTGTCGTCCTCTGAGGTGACAGTGGCATGTGCCACCTTGGACTCCTAATTAATTTCATGTTAAATGATTGAAGAGGTTTTCCCCTTTAAGCTCCGCGTAGACGAGCAATTTTTCTTTAAAAAGTATTATTTGCTTGTTTTTACGACGAAAACTCAGCTTTCCAGTAAGATAACATGCATGCGAATGTTAATGCTGGAACAGTCAAGGAAAACTTGTTCATTTTGCGCAGGATCAAGAGAATTCTTCAAAAACTTGTCAATGAAGCACTGCGCGTTTGTACGGAGCTTTGCATTTGATTGGGAGTTCGACTGCAAGTTCTCAGCGTTGTCTGTTGGACTTAACAGAGAGGTTGAGATTTCATTGTTTTTTGTAACGTGTACGGCTAGCTTGACTTTTCATTTTGATTTTCCAAAGATACTTCTGGGTCTACCAAAACTTAACCTCTACATATTTTTTCACGAAACTATATTCTGTAGAAAATCAAAAAAAAATATGCAAAAATAAGCATAGAGAAGTTTTAAAAATATTGCGGCGAAAGTAACGATACCTGTACCAGGTACACGAGACTGGGGTATCTTAACCTCTCTAATAACTTCCTGTCGGTGCAGGGGTCCGAACGCTGCAAACGTCCAGAATCGTCCAGAAATGACCTAGCCTGCTCGCAAATACCTAAAGTTGACCATGATTTGGCGCAGAAGTTTGACGACTCCGTATAGTTGAGTGCCAGCAAGTCTCGGATTAAACAGTCTAAGAATTTGACAGCAAATCGATCAAGTTTGTGTATATTTTCAATTAAAAACGACATAAATATATTCAAATGAAACGCAATGTCCAATTGTCTTCTTCACGCTCACGAAAGCCTCTTTGAAAAAGTTGGGAATTCTACGAAAGGCAATGGCTAAGCTTGCCTGGTTCTCATATGCCGTCGGTAGTCGATGATACGAGTTTTACGATGTCGGCGATAAATAAGAACTGCTGCTATAGTTTTTGGCAACTAGCACCAATTTAATCGCGAGAAGCGGGATAAAGTGTCTCTGCGATTGAACTTCACCGTCGGTGACGTGGGAGGAATTTGATTAGGTTGGCATAAACCAAAACTTTTGAACTTTATGCGAGTTAAATTGTAAGTTTCTTGAGGAAAGGGCAATACATGCCCGATGACTTTTCAGTCTGCATATGAATAAATCCAGTCCAAACGAATGTTGTTCTTTCCAACATTGTTCAGTATTCGAGGCAACTTCTCTAAATATATATGATTTAGTAGAACGCAAAAAGATCACACAGTCCCATAGCACTTCGCGCGATCTTTTTAATATGTTTCCAAGACATGGTCTTCTTGGGACGTGGTGTGACAGTGGAAACTGAGAGTTATACAGAAAATGACTGATTGACAATAGTTGTATTATCACCGTAGACTGAAAGTGTCAGAGAAGTTTGGTAATATTAGAGAGCTTAAGCAGGCGGCGTTTTTGCCAACGGGGACTTAACGACCGAAAGTAAACTTGACGTTTTCCGCCAATCACCGTACTTGACTTGTCCTTTGAAGTTTCTCATGCCGTTCGTGTTGTCAAAAACGTCGCTTGCTTAAGCTCTCTATTATCCAAACATGTTTTTTTACTATAGCTTTCACTTAATAATAACCTATTCCCCTTTTTAGGTTTTTTGAATACGACCACCATGACCCTTTGGGGTGTTTTAGCCGAAAAGCATTATGGTAGTTGTATTCAGAAGAGGAACCGGCAACCGCTATTTCGCTTGAGTTTTGAATCATTCCCAATATAGACATAACATGCTGAACTCTCACAAATGACATAGAAGTAGTTGTGCTCTAGCTTAAAAATTAGAAATAAGAGAAAAATATAAAGAAAGAAGATCAAGATAACTTTCTGAGGACCAAAGCCTTTTTCCTCTCGCTGTTCCATCAATCGTCGCTGTTTCAATGATTTCATTGTGCCTCGAATAGATCAGCTCAGTGGTACAATAAGTGCACGGTACGTGTACCCATTTTGCTTATTATACTTTTCTTATCTACTGTATGTGTAGGTAGTGGTAATTCTGATGGTGAAGAAGGTGATGAGAGCAATGGTATTGAGTACAAAGATCAACAAACACCTAGGCGCTCATTTGCTCAAGTTCAGCTCGAGGCTCTTGAGAATGAATTTAATAAATCAAATTATCATGATGTGTTCAGTCGAGATGAACTTGCAAACAGAATGGAGTTCGCTGAACAGCTGAGAAGTCAGGTTTGTTTCATAACATTGTTTTGAAGTCGTTTAGCTCCATTGCCAGATATTTGGAGACTTTTAGAATACTAATTTTTTGTAGGATCTCAAGAAACAACTTAATGAGATTAAAAACTCTGGAAAACTTTTTAGGAACGTGTGTCGTTGGTAATTTAAGCAACAAATTTTGACAACGACGTTTTTCTTTAATAAGACATAAATTGTCTGAATTTTAAAATAAAGATATCGTTTTTTTACGATGTTCAACACAATTTTTCTTGTTATATTTGCGTTACCCTGTGAGCCCTGAGGAAGGGAGTGGTGGTCGATTTCCGACGTCTATATTCTTATAAGAACAAGAATATCTAACTTTTTTCTCTCTTTTGCGTGTTTTTCACCACCTAAAAAGCTCCTCCACGTATACTTGAGAAAGTTAACATCATTTTCTCATTATAACTCCTAGTTCACCATTTGCGGTCGTACAAATATGGCTAGTGAAATTTAGCTATACTTCGCGACCGTAACATGAAGATATATCTTTTACGGTTAACTCATGCGCACTTGATGCTAATATTTCTACATAAAATGCTTCTATCTGTACGTTCGAGAAATGGTGACGTTCTTGATTCTAACTATCGTGAAATGCAAACTTCAGGTATGGCTGAGTAAAGACCAAGCTCCTGCCTCAAAAGACAACTCAGATAAACCTAGGTCACCCGAACTTACGGGTACGTCAACCATTATTTCCCCTCCACCACCCTACGCCTATCCCATGGCGTCCAGTAACGTCACCCCTGTCGATGTTCATTATCAGAATGGGGTTCAAGTGAAATCTGAATTGACTGAGCTACACACCGTATCCGAGCCCTCACTAGTTCTCTCGCCTCAGCAACAACAACAAGGTATTTTTATTGACTGGACTGCAGTGTAGCGGACATCAGATTAGGTTTAGGGGGGGGGGTGCTATAGGGCAGGGTTAGAATGGGTTTGCGGGCTCGGCGTTCTTAATCTAATGTGTAAATGAATGGTCAGCATCATAAGTTGTCCGCTAAACTGCAATAGCCCCTTTTACTTAGTCGTGTTGTGTTGAGCCTACAGCAGGCTGTCAGATAGCTTACTGATGTCGGCATATTTTTCCGGCGAAATCTGCTTTTTACTTCAACCGTTGCGTTACTTGTTTACATGAGTCAAGATCATAAGTTTGGATCTCAGTGGTATAGTCACCAAACCAAGAATTATATTTTTGTAAGATACGGTTTAACTCTTGAAGCGAGGAAAAAACTCAAAATGAACTGTTTGTACTGCATGTGGTACACCATAATCACACATTCGACTATATTGATCTTTACCCTCAAACCAGTTATTGTATTGCTTTATAGGATATGCAGAAATGGCGGCTATTCAAACTCAAATCTTGCAAGACAGTTTTGATAGTTTACCAAACACCATTGCAGTAACTCCAGGTGGCAACCGACCTCAACAAATGAATGGGGTTTCCAATGCAAATAATCAAGTTTTAACTATTCAATCACCCACTGGATTTATGCCAGAGAAATCTCCCTCAGTTCCCCGTGTTATCAATATCAATCCTACAAACATTACGCAATCGCACGGCAGTGAAAATAACCCACGAAGTGGTGAGAATTGTTTTTAAAAAATGTTGTATGAGTTCCACTTTATTCATTAACGTTTTTATCGCAAGTCGCATGCGAAAAGAGTGTTTTTATTTTGTCGTAGTGTTCTTCATGTACTTATTGCGTTTTCCGAAAACGTAAACGAGTTCCGTTGATTTAGTTCCACAAAACTTTGAATGAATATTGGATGACCTGTTCTTTTCCCCTAGTCCAAGGGTTAGTTGTTCGTACGGCGGATAAGTTCAAAATAGAAATAATATTTATTGTATTCCTTGAGCAACAAACTTGAAAGTTTCTGAACTGAATACAATAATTATGTATTTACCCATAGTTTTATTAAACAAGATTTGAACTAAAAGCTTTACAAGAAGGGTGTGAGTGTTTTTGAATTCGAACTTATCCACCGTTTAAGCTAAACGGTGTACGAACAACCGGCCCCAGCATTCAATTTGTGACTCTTTTGTTACAGGTCAATGCACTCCTCTCCAGAGTCCTAGCGCACAATCCCCAATGACACCGAATACCAATCCATCTTCAGCCAATACTAATTTCAACTTTACCCTACCTCCCGTCAGTACATTTACTAAAGGTCCAGCTGTACCAGCACATGGTGATCTTCCTTCTCCCCAGTTCTCCTCGGCTTTAGCATACACCAATATACAAACAACAACAAGTTATCCTCCTGCAGCTGAACAATGGCTGCCGTATCCAGGGCCACAAGGATTTATTGGGCGACCTATGTTTCTGAACTGGTAAGTGAATTTTCTTTTTCCGATAATTTTTAACTATAGTTTCTAAAAAGAAGTGATTGGGAACTCAGGCAAAATGCTGTTCCAAGCCTTTATTCACGTTTCTCAACCATGTCATGAAGCCGGTTTTTCACTAGGCGGCATTTGCCGAGCGGAAAATAAATCTAGCAACGTGATTGGTTCTCTTAAGACTTTTTCGTGGTAAAATATATTGCTAGCCAATCAGTTAGTTAGATTAATTTTCTGCACAGAAATTTGCGCCTAATGGAAAACGGGCTGAAGTGCCGGTCGATGCGTGCATCATACAAGCGTACTCTGTGTTATATTGTAGTTGTCACTGACCAACTTAGCAAAAACAGAGCAACTGACGCTCCAAAATAATATTTCTGATTCATTTCTGCTTTTATTGTGATGTATGCATGATGGAATATCAACTCAAGGCAGTATTCACAAAAAATAAATGTACAAGAAATGATTCGCACAACCCTATTCTTAGGCTATGTGCACACGGTAACGTTTTTGAGCGTTTTCATTTGTGTGTTTACGCTAAAACGGATGCAAACACTAACAATTTAGGACAGAGGCTGCAGGTAATTTCATATATTGAAAATATTTTCTCTTGGAAAGTGTTAACTAAGCGTTAAAACGATAAACGAGACTCAAACGTTTTTGGAAACGCTTGAAAACGGCGCCCGTGTGCACGTAACCTTAGAGTCTTCATCTTAAATTTGGCGTGCAAAAACATGAAGTAAAATTTGCTTTTCTCATTTTTAGGTCTCAAGCTTCAACTGTATCTACACAATCAAAATAAACTTATGAAAATACGATAGATGATTGCATTCCACGGTTTATACCACATCCTAGTCGCTGTCCAAGACAATGTAGAACGTGTGAGAATTTTAACTTGGAGTCGATTTTGAACCTCAGTTTTAACCGCTGTGTTTTATAGGAATGAATGCGGAACTTTAAAAGATAACTGGAGTGTTTAAATCAGAATTCTACGGTAGTTGATAATCACTATTCACTAGAGAGGCTCAGGTTTGACTTTTACTACGAATACAACTACCATTATCCAAGCTAACCAATAAGATGCGTCTTGTCTACTTGATTGACCAATCAAATACGAGCTTGTTCAGCAAGAGCTTGTAGTAGCGGTAATGGAAGTCAAATCTGAACTCTTTGCCACTAAAACCCAGTATAGTGGTCCACGGGGCCATAATAGAGAATGAAAGAAATCATCTGGAAGCTTGACAAACAGCAAAATTGACTATTTTTATGTAGCTTTGGAACAGACACGCACAAAGGAAACGACAATGATTTGCGCAACTCTACATAGCTTCCAGATCATTTCCATTTTTACCAAAAAGATAAATAATATTTTTGTAATATTTTCGCACTTACGTCAAGAAATATGCACTGCAAACAAAGATGTCATCATAAAAACATATTTAATATTGCATAACATGGAGTCATGCATCTGCACTGAAAACATCATTATCGCTGTAAGTAAATTATCTCACTAAACATTCGAAATTTCTGCCCACATTTGCACTTATTTAACCATGTTTTCCTTCATGCATATACTGATTGAATTAGGACTGAAATAATATTTTCGATTGAAAGTATATTTTTGTAGTAATCTGTACTGTCGTATATATTTGTAAACTTTGGGGTGAAATACTGTCACTGACACTGTATGTACAATATTCAGTCACTCAATGAAACAAGAATGATTTCATTTGAGAACAAGCTTGTATGGAATTTAACTTGCATGGGAGGAATAGGTTACATATCTAATTTCAGCTTAATTTACACACCCGATTTTACCCACCCTCATTCATTTAGCGCCAGTTAGCACCCAATCTCATTCATTTAGCGCCAATTGACGAAACAGAAATCACAACGATAAAGTGTCAAATTTAATCGAAAAGCTCGGCTAACAATTTTTTTTTTTATTATTATTATTATTATAATAAAAAAAAAAAAAAATTCGTAAAAGCGAACGAGAAGTCGAGAACGTAACAGGAACGTAAAGACAAAAACACATCTACACGCATGCGCCGTTGCAATAACAACTGACCAGAGACAGGAATGGTCTAAAAATTTTTTATTTTGATTTAATGATTTAATGAAAAGTAATCCACCGACTTGTAACCAAAGGTTAAATTACGTCAGTGAATGAGCATTACATCTAAAAA
>JAOBYK010318025.1:0-18616 GCA_025434845.1 Phenganax subtilis | reverse complement strand
AATTGTCGATTTCTTGTAATACACACGAGCAAATAAAACTTGTCAAGGAAAAATTGCCCGTCTGTACGGGGCTTAATTGGGGAAAGGCACAGTGGGGAAAGGCAGTAAATTACTTACATAATACTGTATAGAGAGTTCTGAATTTCTGAAAGCGAAAATCAAAAATCGGTGACGGCCTGACTATATGCATGTGGAGTCTCATCCGAAGCGTCGTCATAATCTGAATACTCCGGGGGAGGTGGAGGCAGAACTAACACTCCGTGTGTATTCAATGCAGGCTTAGCTTCCTCCGTTTGCGAAATAACCGCACCTCCCTGAAAATCGTCAGGATTTTCGTCTACTTCAGGATGGGGATAAGATGGTTCATAGATAGGATTGATTTGGGCATGCGAATCAATTGACCCTATTTCAGCGCGTGTATCCTCAAATTGCTTTTCAGGGTACAATGGATTTTCAAAATGGCGTGGGGAGTGTGTGGCTGTAAAGACCGGGATCACGGATGAAGGGTCCACCCCAACTTCGTGGACTGATGAATACGGGGCATCGTAACTGCTTGCTTCCGAGCCGAGCGCTAACGAGTTGTTCCGAAGACGGAAAGGAGAGCCATCAAGACCTTCCAACGGCGCTGCAGTAAAATCATTGCTTGGGTTAGCTTGAGCTGAATCGACAGACTTTCTGACGACATGAATAGGGTTAGTTTGGCTGTGCACACTACTAGAATCCACAGAGTAAGCATTGTTGGTTTTGGAGCCGTGAGAAACATCAGAAGAGTCCCCATCATCCAAAGAACCCATGGAAAACGTATGCCTATGAAAAGAAGTTGTTTATAATGTAATGATGTTTATTTTAGAGGTTAAGATGGAGTCCTGTTTCGTGTAACGGGTACGGATAACGTTATTTTCATCACAAAATTCAGCATACTTCTATATGCTTATTTCCACATTTTTTCGAAGGTAGCTATTACAGACTATAGTTTCGTACAGTTGACTTTAGTCCACACTCAAACATTAAGGAAAATGAACACGAAAAACCAAGCAAACCCTACACGTTGCAAGAAAGCGGACTAACAAAGCGAAATTGACTTACCTTTGAAAATTGAATTTCTGTTTTGCTTCATTCTCTATAAGAAATACAAAATGAAGCTAAAACATTGGAACAAAATTTAGCTAGTGTGAGACTGTTTGCAACTAAAGAGGTGAAAAATCGCGTCATGAAAATGTTACAAAACACCAACACATTACGACTACGGGGACACGGTAACCTTTTTGAGCGTTTTCATTTGTGTGCTCACGCGAAAACGGATGGCAAACACCCGATGCAAACACCCGAGAAGCTGCAGCTAGTTTAATTCATTGAAAGTGTTTTTCCTTGGATCCCGCAGGCATCAAAACGGTAAAATAGGCAAAAACGTTTTTGGAAACGCTCGAAAACGACGCTTGTGTCCACATAGCGTAAGCCATGAACTAAATGTATTTGCCAAACAAAGCGTTTTCTTCTGTTCGCGTGATTGCCAAATTTCTTGCATACAAAAAAAGAAATACGTGAGCAGTAAACAAATGAGGGAGCTCGGAAGATCCATGAAGCAAATTGTCTAAAGTAACTACCCCCAATCTTCTTGCTCCGTCGTCTTAGAAACCAACAAACCAAGACAACAGCAAAGACAGCAAGCCATATGGCCGTCCCACCATATATCAATGGCAAGTGATCATCAACGATGGACGGCGTAAATCTTCCTTCATTGTCTTCGACAACAAACTGTTTCGTGAAATCTATAATCAACAAAAATTGCGTAATTTATATTTTCAACATCTGCGCATCATTAGCTTTTTATCAGTTCACATATACAATGTGATTGGATTGGATTTACTGTAAAAAATTACAAGCTTTTTTTGGTTTGGAAAAACTTGAAACTCTTTTTCCTTTGCCATGTCACGAAATTTTTCGAAATGTCGAATTATCGATCGATATAACACCTAATAAAGGATGTTTTCCACTAGGCAGAATTTTCCTTGCGGAAAATAAATCGGCAACGTGATTGGTTCACTGAAGACTTTTTCGCGGGAAAATATATTTGCTGGTCATCAGTGGCCATCAGTTTGTTAGATTTATTTTCCGCACGCAAATTCCCCCCCAATGGAAAACGGGTTTAAAGGATGATGTAAGCTGGTCTAGTACGAAAAATTGGAAGCTGTTGTATTATTTAACAACTTAGAATTTTTCCCTTCGTTTTTTTTCAGTGGATTTTTCATAGTCTGCCTCTCTGCCCAAAACATTGCCAAAATTGTTTCAGACATTGCCAATCGACCAAACTGCCCCCAAAAAGTGAAGTTCGCATCATAGAAACGTCATGTAAGAAATTTTTAATTTTTGAGTTACCAAGCACCAAAGAATTTGTTCCATTTTTTGTTGATGTCAATGTGCATATTCGTGCATGATAAAGACACAGTCATTGCAGGAGATATGTATTGGAAATTTTACTCAATAGTCTGCTCTAACAAACCGAAAACTTACTCGTTGTGAAAATCATATACGAAGAACAAGGTCCATAACCCACACTGGTCTGCGCTCTAACGCAAAGTGTATACGTCACGTTGCCATAGATACCATTTAGAACAACTTGAGTTACGTGACTTGTTATGTTACGTGACTGTGTGGTCACTTTATAAAATGTGATGTTGGTTCCAGGACCACGATACATGTGAACAGTGGTAGTGGAGATATACGTCGTGTAAGCAACTATTATGCCATTAGTGGAACTCGGAGGTTGCCATGATATTATAATCGAGTCGTTTGCAATTTTACGATAAAGACCACGAACAATGCCTGGATCTGGAAAAAAATGAAGATGAAGCTTTTGAATAAGAAAATACGAAGTTATGGTACAAGTTTCCTTTAAATAACTCAAATATTATCAATATGTACATTCCCTGACCTCAATGTAAACCAATGAAGATAAGGCTCTTGCTTTAAAGCATACTAAGATATATTGCAATTCTATGACTTGATAAATGTACAGAATCCCCGATCTCAAATTATAGACACATATGTTATAGAAATAGTTGACACATACTTACAACTTTCTGCAGTCCTGTTCATCACTGGATTGCTATACGGGCCAAAGCCAACAGAGGTGAAAGCTCGTACTCGCACTATGTAGCTAGTAAATATCTTGAGCCCAGATAGCTCTAAACTTGTTTCATTCGAAGTTAAATTTTTAATTTCTCGCGAGCCGTTCAAACCATACGACACAGAATATCCTAGAATGACGCCATTATGATTCTCGACATTCGGCGGCGCCCAGTTGACTGATAGACTGTTTGAAGTAATTGCTCTTACGGCGATATTATTCGGCGGACCGTTTGGAACTATAACGAACATGAAAGCATTTTATTTTTATAAAAAGAACAGAGGACACTTCAGTATGTGATAATAAAGTGACAGACCAAGATTGAGAAGTTTTTCACTAAAACACGGATTATATTTTCATACCCTAACTCATGCAATGGAGCAATTCTTAGCGAATACAACCACAAATCCAAAGATATTAAATACAACGTAAAACGCTCCAAGCTGTCTACAGCGAAATCCTCAGACGTCATGGCGTCGGAAACCAGTTCTAGCAGAGGGAACACTTATGGCGCTATTCTAAATCGTTGAAAGTAATTGGACTATATCCTTTGAAAACTGGCTTCCAGAAAACTTACGAAAAGAACTTAAGAAAACCAGAAACCTTCCGAAACGCAAGCGCTTGATAAAGTAAAGTACTGTATTTACTCGATTGAGCGCCGCGGCGCTCTTTAGATTTTCGGTGTTTTAGATGCGGCGCTCAATCGGGAGCGGCGCTCTTTAAAAATATTTGGTTTTCGCGTCGATCGTTTGTTATTTTCAACACCGAGATGAATGAAAGCAACGAAACACAGCTGGACGTTGCGAACAAGAAGACGCTTGTTGGTAATGTTCCGATAGAATTGTCGCGCTTGATGACGATATTTCTCAAAGCAAACATAGAAAACAAGCTCTCCGCATATTTTGAAAATTAGTGCGGCGCTCATTCGAGGGTGGCGCTCTTTAAATGTTTTTGCTCTCAGATACGGCGCTTATTCGGGGGCGGCGCTCAAACGAGTAAATACGGTATTTGTTGTCAGTCGTAAGCAAGGAATCATTACTCCATACCACTTTCCAATGTTCTTGACGTCACAGATGGGCTCCACGGTCCCAAAGCCACGGTCATTGCTGCGACTTGAACAACATAATCATTCCACGGATGTAGACCAGTGATGTTATACTCCAATGTATTATTGCCCGCAATGAATACCTTTGTATAGTTCTCTCCTGTTGTTTTCTTGTATTGAATATAGTAACCTGTGATAATACCATTGGCAGATTCAGCAGGAATTTTCTAAAAGTACAATTTGATGAAGTTTAACATTGATCAAGCATCCAAACCAGTCTCATTCCATTGACTATACACAAAACTGAACAAAAACATAGAACTCCGGCCACGCCTCCACACCATCTTTTTCCATTGACTAATTTGTCAGCAGTTTTACTGTAAGAAGCTTGCACACCTGCCATCTAGCCAATATGGACTGACTTTCCATCGAAATCAAGGACAAATTTCTTGGAACTTCAGCGGGACCTTGGATAAACATGGACAATTTCAGATGTTACTGAATGAAGTGTCGATGAAATGAAATTTTGCGATGTATTTTTCCAATCTAAAGTTTACTTTTGACGGGAAAACAAACAAACAAATAAACAGCCAACCAAGGATAAAAACATTAGTTTCTGGGAGGGGGAGGGATACTTGTATTTTCCCCACAAACCTGCTTGACCAGACTGACAGCTCACATAAGAAGTAAAGTTTCCCCATAACAACCAATTTTCCCATGTCGCAGCGTGCACACGGAATTTGTACCACGTGAACGGCCTTAGTGATATCATATGATACGTCATCACTGTTGTTGTGACATTATTCATTATGCCGCCTGCATGGTTACCATACTGAATCCTGTATTTTCGAATAATGCCGTTGGGTTGGGAAGGTAAATTCCAAGTCAGCAATATTGAGCTTGAATTGACTGTTCGACATTGGAGGTTATTTGGGATGGACGGGACTAAAAGTAGGAAAAAATTAATATGCTAGTAGAAAGTTTTGTGGAAACACCACGTGAATTCATTTACGCATAAATAAACAAATTTACGTGGTGTTTCCACAAAACCTTATATTAGCTATTTAATCACCATGCAAACAATAAAAAAACTTAATTAATATGTTATCAAATAAATTTTTTCCCTCCTTCCTTTTCGACTATTCACTTTTTGTGTTTTCCACATTAAAAATAATAGATGTAAAAATTCTTTTTACAATTTGAACTGAAAGCTCACTAGACAAAAAAATTACAGTGTTCGGCGGAGAGAACCGGTATTTACAAGCAAATTTCTTAAATTTCGTGCCAATTGTGAAGCGACATTTTATTGTATTGAACCAATTTTGTTCCAGACTTCTCAAAGAAAACAGGTGCGATGATACCGCCTTTAGGAAACAACTGTTTGCAGGCTATAAAACAAACAAAAGTGATGTAATCCTTCGTTATTTATTTACCGTCCTCGCCAGTACGACGCCAGATACTTGTACTGGGTTCGCTCCAGCCAATAGTATTCGCAGAAGACACTCGAACATAATACAACGTAAAAGGCTTTAAGCCTTCTATGGTATAATTGTCAGACTTTATGGCGACTAAAGCCATTCTCCAAAAGCGGGAAGAGTTATGACGCCATTCTAATTTGTAAGAAGTGATCGGACTATATCCATTAAAACCTGGTTTCCAGAAAACTTGAATGGAAGTCGAAGAAACTTCGCCAAATTTTACGTCCAATAGCCGACTCGGGGGAACTGTATGAAAAGTACACAAAACTTGAAATTTAAAAACGCGATTTGAAAATAGGCAAGATGCCTAAAACTTTTTTACTACTTAATTTGAGTTGAAAATTTGGTAAATAAATTATTGTGTCTTACCTTCAACAATAAGTTGTTTTGTCATACTCGCAACATCCACAACATTGGATGCTTCGCAAGTATAATTCCCAGTGTCATTGTGTCCCGCAGATGTGATGTATAGAACACTATCCTGAGCATATATCCTTGTCGTGTATGCAATTTCGTTCATGTCCTTGAACCAGCTAATTAGTGGAGTGGGGACGCCGTCAGATTTGCAGTAGAATGAAACATGTTGTTTCCACTGAACTCGAGATGGACCGAGCAGTTCTTCGATTATCGGAGAGACTGGAGAAGAGAAAAAAGTAGTTGTCACAAACACTGAAAGAAATAAAACTAGAATGCTATCCATTTTCCAGGTATTAAAGCCGTTGCCTTTGAGTCTCTGAATTGTATATACAAAACATATGAGTTAAAGAAAAATTTTGCAATATATCTTTTTAACAAACTCTTTATCTTCATGGACTTAAAATGCCTATACAGTATGATATTTGAGTTGTCCAAAGAATTGTAATATATCTTCCCATGCAAAAACCAAAACATTACTTTTTGTCTAAGCCAAATATCACACCTTGAACGGTTAAGTACGCTGATGAAGTCTGGCTCCTTAAATAGTTCTCCACTGTACAGGAATACAGTCCAGTGTCATTCCTGAAAATGTTTCGTATTCGCAGATTTTCACCAATAAGAGCTACTCTACTGCCATTGAAAAATGTCTTCCCATTCCTTGACCACGTCACTTTAGGTTTCGGGTTACCATAGCTACCACACGTCATTTTGGCTACGTCACTTTCGTTCACAGTGATATTGCGTGGGAAAATTACGACATGAGCAGGAACTGAAAATATAATAATGGCGTTTGGTGACAGATGTGTAAAATAACTATTAAGTGCTGCTATTCATCGCTCAGTTGACGCTTATAGGACCTCACTAAATGAAGTACTTACCAAGAACCTCCAGTGCCGCTGTAAAATTCAGTTCACCAACAATATTTTCTCCCTCGCAAGTAAACACGCCATTATCCCGTTCTGTTACATTTAAAATGATAAGCCGTTCGTTGCTTTGAATGTAACGAGTCGAATTGTGCGAAATACGCAGAGCTGTTTCCATTTTGCTTCGTTTGAAATACCATACTGTGACAGGCGGTGGGTTGCCAAAAAACCGACAAAAGAACGTTGCATCACTTCCAAGAATAGCACTGGCATCGCTAGGCATGATGGTACCGTTGGGCGGAGCTATAAAAAAACACAACAACAATATATCATGCGAAACTACCAAAATGTTAACCGAAGTCGTGACGGGACGTATTTCGTGTCGATGGAAGTTCGTAAGACGACACCATTGCTACTTCAGTAGCCTTTCAGGAGGTAGTCATTACTCAGAAAGACTTGCTGCACAACAGAATAGGACTTTACAATACCGTGAACGATAACATTCGAAGAAGCTAAATTTTTTCCAGCGGCATTTTCAACAGAACACTTGTACGTGCCAGCATCATTAGTATTCACCACACTCAGCACCAGATCATCGTTGGCACCAAGTGTTAATCGTGACGTGTTGCTTAGCAACGTGTCGCCATGGTACCACGTCAGCACCGGCTCAGGAGACCCAGCGGCCTTGCACGTCAAGCGAAGTGTGCGTCCCAGAATTACAATTTCATCTGATGGTGTAGAGGTAAAATAAGGTGGAACTGCAAAAACAAAAAGCCAGGTCAGGGATTGTACTTATTTATAATAGTTGAATCATTGAAGAACTGCAGCAAATCTTCTAAAGTAAAAAGTTCATCTTGCGATGACTCAAATATTATAAATACGCGCGATTTACTTAAGTGACATAGACGCTTCAAACCTGCGAACATAAAGGTATTGCATAAAAAGACATACTACAATTCTTCTTTATATGACTCAAATACAATGCATACTTATCATGCTATAAACAATAAGAATACCGCACCATTCACAGTAAGATGTGCTCGAAAAGATGCGCTGATTTGTCTGGAGATATCGTTGGTAGCCTCACAGAAATAAACACCTTGATCGCTCTTCAACACAGGATTTATAACCAAGCTACCGGATGACAAAATATTGCCTCGTCCAACAAGGGTGGTTGCTCTGTAATTTTTGTACCATTTATAGCTCAGAGTTTTCGGAAAATGGTTTGGCGGTTCGCAAATCATTTCAACTCGACTGCCATTGACTACTGTCTGATTCTTGGGGCTTTGTTTAAAAATATAGTCAAGATCTAAACAAAACCAGAAAAATTAAATTGACGTTTGAGGCGTCGGTGGTGAAGTGGTTAGCACACTGCTTTCCCCCCTAAGATCGCAGGTTCGTTTCTTAGTGAGGAACCATCTCAAAGTGACTAGAACCGAGTCTTTGTGTGAAGTAAGTAGTCGACGCTTTGCCAGTGAAATGTAAATATATCTGGAACGCTAAGTCAGGGGGGGAAATTAAAGCCAACTTTGTGCTCATTTTGCAGGTAGACCCAGTCCTTTTTACATATTTTTTTTAAAAAATAACTTTTTTATATCCAGAAAGTTTGGAACTTAAATCTTGCATTAGTTTTGTAAAATGCATGTAAACTTGAAGAGTGACAGTTAAATTTATATTATATGAAATAAAATTTGACAAAAATTATACTGTTATCGAAAAAAGTTGAAGCAAACACGAAAATTGCAAGAAGTCCGCGCGATTTTTGTCGTTTTTTCTACGTTTTTGAAAGTTTGAGATGCACTTAAATGTTTAAACCTCCAAAATAGTACAGTTCTGTGTTAAATACACTTATTTTCAAAGTTTCACAAAAATTGAGCCATTAGCCAAAAAAAATAGTGTTTCTATGGTGTAAAAACATATAGCCAAGGTAAAAATATGTTGTCGTTCCCGGGGGGAGATGACAAAATGTTAGTGATCCGGCCGGCTTCATTCAATTATAGGCGCTTTCTTATGGAGTTAGGGTTCCAGGTTATATACAGTTCACTGCGCTTTACCAAAAGACGTGGCTTTTCTCCGGGTACTCCAGTTTCCTTCCTCAGGAAAATTTGATAAGTATAAAACTAGGGCCACAAGTTGGTCAGTAGCAGTGCTTATACTGTTACGTGTCACCCTACTCAAATAAAGCCTACAGACGTTAAATGGTGGTTTGTAGTGATTTTGCAATTCCAACTTATCCAAACTCCAGTTTAATGTCTTTTGTTTTCTGAATATGAATGTTACCCAAGGCTGCTCTACAGTTCTGCGTTTTTGACCGTACACACACGTAAAAGTTTAAATCCTTCAAAGTTTTAACAGTTTTCAAAAAATACACAAACTAATAGACACGTAATAATTTAGAATTCAAAACTTCTAAACAAATTTTTTGCAGTTGCTTTGTAAGACAGGTTTTAGTAATTTGCACTATTACTTATCGTAAAACTATGACCCTGTTGGAGACCAGCTTTTGCTGTACGGATTAGAGTAATCAAATCAAGTGTTTTCTTACATTACAATTTAAACTTTTAGCTGAGTATCAAAAGTGCGGAAGTGAAAATGTAGTCTTTAGAAAGAAGTTAAAATCCACGACCGAACACTTCGATTTGTCAGAATCAGAACGTCCTTAAGCATGAAATGCAATATTAATGAATTTGACAAGGCGTTATACTTACATGCAACATTGACAAATATTTTCGAACTTGCAATGAATCCTTTACTGTTTATCCCATGACAAGAATATTGTCCATTATCTTGTAGAGTTACCTTCTGGATAACCAGAGACCCATTGGGATACACCGCTACATTAGAAATGTTACTAGTGATATTAAGTCGCATGTTATTGTGTAGCCAGTAAACCACTGGTGCTGGGTTCCCTACTATTATGCAGTCAAGATGAAGAGGTTGATTAATAGGAGCAATCTTGTTTACTGGATGTACCACAATTTGCGGCCGATCGTCCACAGCTAAACAATGAAAGATAGTTTGCAACAAACAGCTGATTCCAAGCTATAGACTTAGGCCCGTTTTCACTCCACGAAATTGCTCCAACGAAAAAAAAACCTAGCAACGTGATTGGTTCCCTTAAAAGCTTTTCGCGGCAAAATATTTTGCGAGCCAATCACATTCCTGGATTTATTTTTCGATCGAAATAATTCGCGTAGTAGAAAACGGGCTTAATGTTTGATCTAGGTTAGAAAAAGAAAATTCATTACTACAACTACAAAGAGCATCTTAGGAAAAGTGTAAAGCTTGATTGCAAAGCGTTATAAAATGTGGAAAATTTAGCCCTCCGAAATTTGCAAAGTTTGTATATTGCTGTAAAACGCGCAAAAAGAATAACCACTTTCGACTAAAAACCGAACCGAAAGTGCCAAGGACGAAGTGGTTCTTTTATTCGCGCGTACAACAAACACGTAAAAATTTTGCAAACTTTACAAGGCTACAATTTCGGCTACGAAATCTGTCACAACACTACATATTTTTTGAGGCAATGTAGTTTGTTTATTATTCAAAAATTATACGTTTCAATGTTGTTTCGAGCTTGACTTACGCAAAATCTTGAGAAATGCTTCTTGGCTTTTTATTGGCTGATCAGGCAACAGAGGGTTAATTGCTACACATCTGTAATGACCAGTGTCTGCCAAGATTGAAATATTTCTCAACTGCAATGTGGCTGAGGTCATATTTTGATCAAATATCTTGTATTGAGCCGTTATATCATTGTTTGTGATAGGTTCACCATTTCTCTCCCATGTAATGCTCGGCAGTGGTTGGCTTGTGCCACTTACGCATGTTAATTTGGCTGTCTGATGTTCTCGTAGTGTGATTGATAAAGGAGACCGGGTGAAGTTGGGACTTATATCTAGAACAGAAGTTATACAGATTGTCATAGTTTTGAAGCATGAATTTTAGTGTGTTTAGTGAATAAGTAGCTGTGTATATTTAGCGTAAACCTACAAATCGAGCAATGATCCAAGAGAATAGATGAGACATTTAGTTGTGTAGCAAGGACATGTTTTCACACAAATTAAAAGGGGTTTCGCTCATAAATGACGAGGAAACATTATGTGGAAGCATTAGTAAGTTTGGGATAAGTAGGCTGCTAAAAATAAGAAAACCTAGAAGTACTGTATTGACATTGCCAGAAAGTTAACATGAAGTATTGTCAGTGAGGCCACGGTCGCATGACAAATGTTTAGACTTTAGGAATTGGAAGAGCACATGTATGTATATCAAGGATGCAAGTTGTAGACTATCTTCGAGTTTCATTATGATTTATATTTACAATAACAAAGATGGCACTTTGCATGTTAGCAAACACCAGGTTTGGGCTTGGCAGCTCAGCATTCTTACATAATACAATATATTTTCGGGATAGTCAGCAGCATAAGGGGCCTGCTAAATTGCACTAGCCTCCATCTAATGAGTAAACTAACTTTAAACCATCAATTGGCAAGAGCTTTCCCTGGAGTATGTGTGTAAAGTACATTGGAGTGCATTGCCAAACAATGTGGGTTAGCTGCTTGGGAATTCTGTGAGCACTCTAGTGCAAGCCACATTTATTTCACTCTGATGAATGCCAGATTATTTTACTTGCCAAAGTGAGACACAACTAAACTACTTTTTTTTTACAGAAGTAAGCAACTTACATGCCAACGTGATATGGGCTACATTTGAATAAATAGTCATTTGAGTGTTTAAAATGTGAGCTGCACAAAAATACACATCTTCATCCCCAGGCCCAATTCTAGGAAAGTACAGAGAATGGTTGCTTAGCAACCGATATGGCTTGTTTCTGTAGTCAAAGATCCACGAAGTGCCATAGCCTTTTCGCCACTGAATTAAAACGTTTGAAGTCTGAATATTTGTCTGGCAGTTTAGGATAGCAGGACTTCCTTGTCTCACAACGACACTTTGTGGTTCAACTGTAAACACTAAACATGAAATATTCTGTATTAAATTGTGTACATGTGTAATTATGCATTTCATATTGCGGAGTTTTGAAATCGTACATATACATTTAAGAATTTGACATGTAGTTCACCAGCAAACCACAAGGACTCTTCCCAGACAGTAAAACTATCTGGCACAAGAGAAAAATCATTTGGCATTAGTGGACCATGTGAACTCAATGTAGTGGACAGCTAAAATGTTTGGGCACGTACAAGGAGTAAATTAAAAAAATACATTGTACTGCGTGCCACTTGATGAGTTGAGAGACAAGTCATGCTCTTTTGTATAAATTGAAAAGACGTATGACTGGCTAAACTATTTTTAAGTTTGTAATAATTGCAACTTTAGAATGTTCTAAACTCAATTCACCGCACACATTTCCAGCAGAAAAATGTTTATAAATCAAGTACTAACTCGCTTTTACAGTCATTGAACAAAATACAATATTTAATTGATAGGAACCTTGTCACTTTTGACAAACTTACTCAAATTTTGCATGGATACGATTTGAAGCCAACAAAACAATAAAACTGAAGACAGAAGAAGTGATATCATCTTGGAGACTTGGACAACTGCTCTTTTGTCACTGTTGCTTTTAGCTCATTCCTCTTCTTCTGTCAATACTTCCATTATATCCTTCACATTCATTATATTCTTCTTGATAACACAAGGATGTACGAGATGTATGGAGTTACATTTGCGGCCAAAGATTGAGAAATTTATAATGTCAAAAAAAAGATAAATAGTTCGGTTGTTGTTATGGTTGATATCATGGTTGCTATGGGCAGTGAAGGAATTCAAATTTTCGTATCAT
Organism: Phenganax subtilis; assembly: GCA_025434845.1. Lineage (NCBI taxonomy): Eukaryota > Metazoa > Cnidaria > Anthozoa > Malacalcyonacea > Clavulariidae > Phenganax > Phenganax subtilis. Next base: position 5,883 of record JAOBYK010318025.1, on the reverse strand, counting down.
AATAGATCTCTTACATGAAGTTTCTCAACATTGCAGTGAGCGCACAATGCATTCATGCAGTTACAGTTCGTTTCAGTGGTTTCAGTCTTTCAATCGTCGCGTGCCGGCCGACACCGGACGCGATTCGATTACGCAACGCGATTTTTCCACTTTTGTTAACTGGTAACTTTGATTCTAGTCGAGATTCTCCAGATATTCGCAGATGATATAATATCTGCCGTTGTTTAGTCTACATGTGTTTTAAAATTTTCTTCCATGGAAAGATTCGCCTCCGGTGTCTGTGTCAAGTCGCGCTATACCCAGACAAACTTCAAAAGGTTGGTCAAGTTCGTCCGGACGGAGCGGATATGCATTTGAAATATGAAACCGTCATTAGGCACTTGGCGTTTACGGCGAACCGCTCGCTGCCAACGGCAAACTTTAAATCACAATTGATTGCAATATCCGAACTTTTGGAGAGTAAAGCCCGTTCTCCACTACGCGAATTTTTTCGAGCGAAAAATAAATCCAGCAACGTGATTCGCTAGCAAAATAAATTGACGCGAAAAGTCGAAAACGAGTCAATCACATTGCCAGATTTCTTCTTCGCGCGAACAAATTCGCGTAGTGGAGAACGGGCTTAAAGTTGTCAAGCCACTCTTCAATTAATTGTAGACGTTCCCGTAACATTGAATAACTGAAAGAGTGGAGTTTAAAATTCGATTCAAACTTTGCCGTTTGCGGTATGCCGAGAACGTCAATCTTAGGGCCTGATTATAAGATCCCACCTAGTCGGGACGGGACACTTTCATCCCGCCAAGCCGGAAAACTCGCCTAGGCGGGACAGCGTATTTATATGGAGCATGTAGAGAGCAAGGTGCGGGAAATTTAATGGTAGAAAACGAATATACGCATGCTCAGAAGGCATGTTTATCGCTACTTCATCCCGGCTGGGCGGGATGAAGTGTTTATATGGCAAATTTTCGTACAAATCTCACAGTACTCGCATTTCATACGATACTAATATCGTCTTTTGAAGTTGTTTCTGATGTCAAAGTTTATTTTAAAAAGTCGTTAGTTCTTCACACAAGTGGTGCTAAAATTTAAAATCAATGCTATACTAAACGTAACGTGGTCGATGTCACGTCACAGCAATGGTCTTTGCTTCAATTTCAGCTCGCGATTTATGCTCTTTTTCGATTTGTTTTATCGACAATTCCAAGTCTAAAATCTAGAAATATGAAGATATTAGGCCTATATAAAATTGTAGAGGATATTATTTAATACACGGTAATAGTAGTGAAAATGTTTTACGAACGAGAGCAGCAAATACGTAAAATATTATTTTCAACACGAGAAGATATAAAGTCGTATGTTTAAAGTACCGAGTAATGTAGAGCTCATTCATTACATGGTGAAAGACAACAGACAACATGAACATATACAAAATCAAAACACACGAACATTTTACCAACTCCTAGGCAATTTCTTCAAATATTCATAATTTATTTCATCCAACAAAAAACTCTTCGAATGCATTCAAATCAGTAACAGTATATTTCTTCGGAATTCAGAGTTTGTTTACAATGAAAACAACTCTACGAGTTTTTCAACTCTCTTCTCAACAAATATCGCCATTTTGAATTGGCGGGAAATAATCACATGATCGATAATCTTGAAGTACGTCACGTGGAATATATGTCACGTGAATTGTCACATGTATTTCTCAGCATCTCACGTGTCGACTATTACAATGCATAAATACACTTAGGTAATTGCAATAATTATAATAAAAAGACATATTTCCGAGTGTAAAACTTGTGAAAATGTTTCAAAGAAATATTAAGTATAACAAAAAGTATGATACTCACTGCGGGAATCAAAGAATCCTCTTGCATTAATTCCAATGGGAGATTTCGTAATTTATCATTTGTTTCAAACATTCTAAAGTTTCATAACATACAACAGTTTTTACATTACGGTCAGGGATTGTAAGAGTCTATAATATTTGAGTCATCAAAGTGACTATATCAAGGTCAGGGATTGTACATATTTATAATATTTGAGTCATTAAAGTGTACACATCAAGATTCAAAATTGAAAATTTATAACATTTCAGTCACTGAAGTGTCTATATCAAGTTCCGGGATTGTTCAAATTCATAATAACTACGGATATATTGGCTCTTTAAATTCTACTCACCCATCGCAATTTTTCAAAATATCCGATGTAAGTGTTAATTTTAAAATAGTCAAAGCAGTTCTATAGAGCACTTTGACACCTAGGATAAAAAATGAAAACTAAATTGCAATGCAAAACACTCTAGTAGAATTTCCAAATTAGGCATTACAATATTTGTGTTGTGTAACACACCTTCACAGAAAAACATGTCCCATATTCTCAATACGGACGCAAATGGTAAATTTCTAAACAAAAAAGCACTTAAAGTAATATTAACCTATTAAATATCAGAAATTCACCCTGACAGGTATAAGAGAGAGGAAAGTCAGATGAATCAAGGTGGATTGCCCATCAATGGTTTAATACTTTCTTAATACAAAACCATGATTACATGTGTTGTGTACCTTGAAAAAAGACACATAAACCATTCTGTCATGTACATAAGTGGATCAATGTGGTGCTTTTGCTGAATTCGAGAAATAAAAGTGAATCAATGTGATAGCAAAAAGATTAGACTCTATTCAATCTGAATAGCAGTCCATAACTTTTTCTAATATCTTATAATAATAAAATGTCCTTGATCAGCTTTATAAACACTACACAAAAAGAAAGTTCCCCCCAAAATACATCTGGCAGATTTAGCTCAATTGCTGCAAGAAGAATGGGTAGCTATACCTCAATGGCGGGTGAGCAGACTCATCAACAACACGAGACGACATGGGCTGGAGGTGATCAAGACGTGGGTGGTTACGCATAATAATAAAATCATTGATTAAACCTTACTGTTGTTTTCAATAAATTCAAAATGTTAGTTTTGAAATTGGGTATATTTGTTGTCAATGAACTTTAACTCATCCTTTCAAGCATGTAATTCTATTCTTCAAACACCAAGTGTTTAGCAAACTACCATAGGTCCAAATTGGTTCTAGGTTTGATTAACAGTGACTTATTTCTTTAGAACTTATTCTGATGTATTTCGGGGGGAAGTTTCTTCTTGTACAGAGCTTATGTAAAATGTAAAACGAAGAATATGGAATATTATTGGAATAATAACTTAAAATAATGTGCATCATACAACAATATCATTACGGAAAGTAAAGCCACAGATGAGAGACTAACAGTTGTCCGACATAGGCTTCAAGCCCCTGATCTCGGTGTAAGTGGCTGCCATTAACCTAGCAAGTGCCCTAAATAGAGGCCATCATCCCCTGGGCGGCATTTTGAAAACTATTTGTTCAGGGGGGTGAATGCCTTTCAGTAGGGCACTTGCTAAGGTTAATGGCCACCATTAAAATCCCAGGAAAATCGACTTACGCGATTTTGGCGAAGTCGGACATCTGTTAGTGTCTAATCTGTGGCACAGCATAATAAAGATCTAGTTTTCTTACCATATGTTTCGATACTGATGGGAGAACTTTTGATAACAGTCCTTTGAATATTTCACCTTCAACACGTATTGCTTCCTAAAATACACAAAAAAACCATTTTTAGCGGCATAAAAAACACCAGTAGAAGAATTTGTATTTTGTGAAAGGAATATAAATTGTGCAAACTCACTAATTTTTCCCCATAATAGCCATTCACATAATTCTTTAACAATTGAACTAAAGTCCAAAACGCATCCTACAACAAAGCAAGAATTTTGTCGAGACTTAACAAAATATTCGTACTACAATGGTACTGATGTTAAAGAGGCATGCTCACAATAAAAGTGCCAGTATCATAGGAATGTCTGCATCAGTGAAGCATCAGCAGAAGAGAGGTACCCTCATTCAAGAGGTGTTTGTACTAGAGTAGGGTCCCCATTAAAGAAGTGTCAGTGTATTAGTGAGGTGCTTGCCCTGGAGAAACAACAGTATTACAGAAATATCTGCACTAAGGTTCATTCATATGGGTGATTTTTGTTATGAGAATGTGGTTGAGTGAATAAGATGCAAATAAACTTGATCAAATGATTTTGTCCACACTCATCAGTCAACATGCTCGATCGCATAAGCTAAGAGAGGAAAAATTGCAGCAATGATCAGCCACACGAACATATCCTTAAAGAGGTATCTATATTGGAGAGGTGTGTTCATCGCAGACTTATCCATATCTATGCAGTTTGACTGTACTAGCGATAATGAATGATTTTTCACCTCTGTAGTCATATGCATCAATAAAACAGCAGAAATCGGTGCCATAGCCTGTAGCAGAAAAACTACCAAAGTGAATATGGAGAATCTTTTCTCGTACAGGTACAAAATATATGTGGTAGGTAACATGGAAGTAATAAAATGCACCTGGCAATAGCCAACATCAGTATCATATAATGAATATGCTTTTAAAACAAGCAGTAAATCTTGTTGGCTGAAAAAGTAAAAGAAAATTATCATAAGTGTTTTCACATAAGTGTTTTAACCATAATGTGTCATCATATGGAGTGGCTATATATATACCCAAGAAAACACTCCTAATTATTTTTTATATATATATTACTAGTGATGCACCGATATGGATATTCACCGATATTCCGATAACCGATATTACAAGGTCGATATTTTGCCAATACCGATACCGATAGTCTACTCCATGTCACAAAACTCAAAAGATGACATCATAAGAATATCCACTAGTATACCTGATCATTAATACTCATTAAAGTTAATATTGTTTTAAAATAACAGTCAAATTCTAGTTCTCAGATCTACCAATTAGCCAAAAGGCCACAACACAATTTAAGATATTCCAAAATTATTTCCAATAAACAATCACATTTCAGCCTTTTGAGAGGCCTGTTAAATATCGGTAATATCAACAACAAAAATACCGATACCAATATTTTTATTTTAGTGCCGATACGCCGATACCGATACGGATATCAGTGCATCACTATATATTACTAGTAAGTTGGCATCCGTTGTTTTCGTGGTCGAAACTATTCAAAACACTCGCAGAAGTGTTTTATCATATCTAAAATGCTTGTGCTGCAGATTTGCATTTTAAATATGATAAAGCACTCCAGCTTATATTTTATACATTACTTAATAAAGTGCCAAGCATTGAATGTAAAGTTTTACCCAGCTCCAGGTTCAGCAAACATGTCATGAAAAGGAAATGTTCGATCCAAATCTTTCTTGATAACTTGCTCCCATTCTGAGCTCTGTGCCACTAGAGTCTAAAAAAAAACACATAAAGGTCATTGCTACTTCAAATCACAACAAATTAACTTTAACTTTCCATATGATAGTTACTCCAAATACTCCTTGATTTTCTTGTTTCAACTTCTCAGCTCCACACAGATGTTTCCAAGCAACGCCTCTCATTGCAGGGGGAATGCCCTTTCGACATCTTTCTTTCAACTGAAAGAATTTAAGTTTTCAACTAAGTTACAAATTATGCATAACAGATCTCAGTTTAAGGTGGCTCCCTAGAGTTTTATCTCTGGGAGTATTTTGATCGTATAAACAAGTAAATTTTCATGCCGATATATTTTGGTTGCAAAATAAACGTTGAATATCTTGCGTTTCCTTCGGTGAATCTTTTTCATATTTTTCACATCGATTGCCGGTGGCTTACTTGTTTATTTGCCAGATTTTAAAGAAATGAAATCGATACGTTTTTGAGTAATTCGTGAAAATTTACTGCGAAAAACTCCTTCGATTTATTTTTTAAAATTGGTGTGTAAGTTTAAAAGAGTAAAAACTTTCTTTGTGCAAAATATGAAAAAAATTCACCGAAGGA
>JAOBYK010317914.1:2504-18620 GCA_025434845.1 Phenganax subtilis | reverse complement strand
TGTCTCCTTCGTCGGGGACTTCCCATGGAAATTCTTCCACAAGCTCTTGGCCGCCCATCGGAGTTGGCAAGTCTGGGTACAGCTCTTTCATGATGATGCGATGCCTCTCATCATGCTCACTTTCGTCCAATTCTTCTGCATCGATGGGCAATCGCAACAGGTCATCGGGGCTCATTTCCTGGGCCAGCACATGGCTGGTGTCTTTCAGGCGCACGACGTCTGCTTCTTCCTCTTGCAGCAACCAATTCATTATCTCTTGGTCAACTGCATCCACAATGTCGGCCGGGTTCAGTTCAATCTGATCCACAGCTCGCCTTCCGGCAAGCATAAGGTCTGCGGCAGCTCGAACCTAAGATTTTTTCCTTTGAATGGGGGTTGGCAAATGCAACGGGGGTTGGTAAACCCAAGCCCATAATTTGCAGCGGTCTGGTCCAAAGCACTCACGGTTGAGGTCCGGTAAACAGAGCGGCGGAGGAGTGGTCATTCTGATAAAATCTAGCAACCCTCACCTGGCAGGTCACACTGAGACTGACACAACACACTCAGTCTTGTAAGACACTCTTATTGACAAACCACTGCATACTTCTAGGAGGCTCACGGATCAGAACCGTAAACCGAAAGATTTTGATCCTAACATATATATATAATATATATATATATTAAACTTATGTTGAAATGAAATTTCAACAACATTCATGAGGGCGGGGGAAACATTGGGACATGAGACACATGACAACGATCTAAATCCGCACTCGGTCCCACGTTTCGTTGCCCTTGCGCTGACACTGAAGCACGCGCAGCGACGTGCAACTTGCGTAAGGCCGCACGTTCTTTTTTCCAAGGGCAGCTTGTCTTCCAAGCATTTGGGAGGTCCACAACCCACCAGCCGTGAGTCTTTGACTTGGCCACTGGAAGCTCGGAAACTAGTCAACGTTTTCAGCAACCGCCTCGTCATGTGTGGCGCTTTCCTCTTCAGCACCTTCGTCCTTCAACGCAATCTCAGTCTCAGCCGTCGTCTCAGCCGTCGTCTCAGCCGTCGGCTCAGCCGACTCAATCGCAGCCTGAGGAGTATTCACTCGCGCTTCATCAGCGGCCGCTGCCATCATAGTCGCCTCGTGAAAAAAATATGAGGCCCCACACTTTGCAAAAAGGGACACGACTTACCCCCTTACGAAGAGCAGCAACAAAAGCAAAACTCGGCTGTCTGTGAGAACCCAACTGCTAACTCTTTCGCTGAATCTTTATCTCGGCCCTTCTCAAACTCCAAGCGGATCAATTCCTGAGGAAAAACTATTGAAGCAAACCGTATGATAATTTCCAACAGTGAAGTCCAAGTTTGTTATCGCTGTAACTGTAATGTGAGGCCATGACGGCTATCTCCATGTGTTTTTCTTCGTTCACCAAAGCATTGTGCTTGATCTGCACCAGAGCGACTCAACACATTAAGAATGTGGCATGGACTGTCTTTAACTTGAAAGAACATAGCTGGCGCACCGTAAGCTGTTCGCGGCCGTCGACCTTTATTCCCCATTTCTTGTCCTTGTGGTACAAGTACTTCGAGCACTTGGGACCTTGAGAAGAAGCTGGCATCGAGGGCCTCTTCAACACTGGCGGCGGACCGGCTGCTGGGCGCTTCAAGACTGCAACTTTTTTCTTTGGCAACGACTTTACAGCTGCAGCAGTTTTTTGCTCTTTGCTCAGCGGTTCACTTTCATTCTCTGTGTCAGGTTCAGTCTTTCTTTTAGGCTTGGCTTTTGGGGCTGTAGAAGGCTCCGGTTTGACTTCAGGTTTAGCTTTTGGCTTTGTAGGTAGCGCTGGCTTGACAACGTTTTTCACTGTCTGCGCGTTGGGCTTCGCTGGCCTATCGTCATCCGAAAGGTCATCCACTGCTTGAAGCTCTGCCATCAATTTCGGAAGCCACCCCAGGACTATAGTGGCTACGTTCAAACTAAGACTTGCTAGCCCTTTCAAAGCCTTGAAACACGCAAAACATCACAAATCAAATCTAAGCTCACAGCGACTCAGTCAGTGTCAGTGTAATTTGTGAAACGAAATATATAGATATTTTCCTGGCGCTTGATCGTTTGCCGCAGCTTCACGCTCCTACAGTGGGTCCTACAGCAGAAATCCATCATAGAATAGAGACTGACGACAGCCATCCTGTCGCCACTCCCTGAGACACAAGGCTTAAGGCAAAGTAAACGTCAACGGAATCAACGCGTCCATCCCATCCCAAGTTTCAAGTGCGATTTAATATACTGAGAAGATCTTGTAGCCACAGGTCTCAGGTTCCAAATCAAGCCTTCACTCAAGGCGGACTGCCGAATTTGGAGGAATGTCCATACTGCACACCAGCCAATACTTTGGCTTCAGGGGCTTTACAGTGGTGTGCTCAACTGCCACCTTAGGATCATAATTATTATTTCCACAAAACCACTTGAGACATTTCAATCACTGATCAATTTTGCGCAATAATAAGCCAGCCAAAACACTTCCCACGCAATTTGACCCATCTTCGAAGGCAAGGTCCGAAAGCGGCCCCCAAGCAATGATCCAAACAAGGTTCCCCGAATGGACATGCGATCCACGCTGTCAGCAACAGCCTTGTGCTCAAAAACATTTGTTTTGGAGTTGACCTTGCAGTCATAGCGGAAAGGCACGGGAACACCTTCCTGCAAGGAGACTCAAAAGATCAACGCTTTCCAAAATCAACGCGACAAACCTCAGGAGGAAAAAAGAAAGCGCACAGCAAGGAAATTGAAAAGAGATCAACAGGTCCTTCACTTTCTGGGTCAGATCGTGGTCCACAATCGTCAGGGAAGTCAAGCCACGCGCGGCCGTGCAGGCGCAGGACAAACTCGCCAGGCACGTGGGCATCTTGCCAGTATCCGAAACGTGAATGATGGTCTGGGTGTCAGTGGCCAACAGCCATGGAAGGTACTTGTCGGATTCCGCCTGGGCTGTGCCTCACCATAAGTGACAAGCTTCGCCAATCTATCAAACTGTAACTTTAAATCCCGGCAGCTCAATGCATTAGTTAGTTTAGGCATGACCCACCATCCACCCACCCCGCCAGCTGGTTTGGCGCTATAGCTTCCAGTGCCAAAGCCAAACAACTCACCACACTGCAGCTGGCAGAGCTCCGGCTGATTGTTCACTAGCCACAGCTCGTCTGCTGTGACGGAAACGTAGATCTTGTCGTTGAAAATGGCTGTGCACTGCGCAATGGGCCTTGCAATCAAGAACCCTATTAGCCTCCTTCCTTCACGTGGTGAGTGATGATTTGTTGGATGGTGTTTTCAAGTGTGAGTGCGTTTGAAGAGCACAGCACCCAACCAATCAGGGAATTTAGATCAAACAACTCTAAACTTCCAGGAAAGAATTCCAACCAGGCCACACTTTGGAGCTAGAGAATTCGTCGTAAGACAGAATCGTGGAAGGCGTGACTTTCTTCTTGAAATTAATCGGAGCGTCATCAGCCCCGAAAACCGGCTGACATAAGGTGCGTCTTGATCCGTCTGGAGACGAACCGGATCCGGCTCGCTTTGGCGTTGGGGTCGCAGGTAGCAAAGCCATTGGAGACACAGCTGCGTTGTTTTCATTCCACTCGTTCAACATGTCTTTGAGCTTCTGAACATTGCCCCCAAGAGTTGCGCAAACTTCAGCGGGCAGCCTCAATCTCAATAAAGCTACTAATACTATACGCATACAACGTTGCTGTCATGTGCGTTGACAACAGACAATCTTTGGCCCCAAAATGAGTTCAGCAAAATTATAGTCTGAGTAACTTCACCTCCCACTTCTCACGGTCCAGGGCCAAGACTTCCAGCGATGGAAGAGGCTCATCAAACTCTGAGGTTGGGCGCTTTGCAGGGCCTGCGTCCTTCGACTTGTCCCACCACTCCTGAACAAAGTCCAATGAAGTTTGCATCCGCAGAAAAAGTTAATGAGCATTAATGCGATGAAGAAGAAGGGGATCAAATGACAGTCAACGGCTCTCAACAAATACTAAGCGCCAGTCTGAATACATTCGCCCGCTGATTTGGTTGGCCATGCTTTCCATGTCAGCAGTCAGAGTCCAATCGTTCTCAGCGTCCGTGAAGGAGCAAAATCGCCAATCATACCCGCGACCTCCAGAGTCCAGGTGAGCACGCTGCAAAGTCCACACAGCCCGCCCAAACTCATTGAACCTCAAAGATGAAAGCAGTTGATTTCACAGCTTGACTTGCCAAAATTAAAACGGCACAAAGTGAAGTCTTTGCAAAGCAGCTTGTTTGGCATGAGGTCTGTAACAAAAATGGTGGACGCAGCATCTACACCAGTCCCCTCCATAATCTTCTCCAAGATTTGCTTGGTTCCATCCTCTCCCCGCTGCTGAACCTGACAGCTACATAGGAAGTTGACAGGAATTGTCTTGTCAAGTCAAATCAGGTCGCGTCGTATGAAATAACTCAGGAATTCGCGCGGTGGGCAGGACTGCAGGGTCGGTCTGCATCGTCAGTGATGAGATCACTGACTCGTGCTCGCTGCACCGGGCCAAGTGTTCCAAGCAGTGAACGTGCTTTCTGGAACCCAAAAGTCTTGTGCACACTGGAGATGGCAAAGAAGCCTGGGAGTGGGAGGTTAGTAGTTTCATCACTAGCGGTAGAGTAGTAGCAGCAGCAGCAGTAGCAGTAGTAGTAGTGGTATAGTAGTAGTATAGTAGTAGTAGTAGTAGTAGTACTACTAGCAGGAGTAGTAGCAGTAGTAGTAGTAGTATAGTAGTAGTATAGTAGTGGTATAGTAGTAGTGGTAGTAAACAGGCTTGGCTGAGACACACTGTTGGGATCGCTTGCGGCGATCGCCTCCATGATGCGGCTCACAAAAGCTCAAGGAGACATCGTGCAACTCCATAGACCTTGAACCGGCTTGAGCCACGTATGTTTCAATCTATTTTCCAAAGACTGACTGAATTTCCAATGATCGACAGACTAACACACGCTGCATCCCAAACACGACATTAGTTTGTCCTCGATGTCCCTGCGATTCTTTGTCACAACGGCTTTCTCCGTAGAGCAGTGCTGTTGGGGAAGAAGGACAAAAAGGATAGCATTGGGGTTGCTGCAGGAGATGCCCTTTGCAACATCCAGCGCATCGTCCACCAACTCCCCTCCTAGCATATTCATATCATGCTATGAAAAATCAAGAGCAAACATATTATGCATTTGGTCAGTCTCAGTCGGAAATTGGAGTTCGTACTTTCAATCTTTGCTTGCCACTAAGGAGCGGGACGGCCAAACGGTGGCATCGATAATCATGATGGTATGCCTTAACTTGAACACGTCCTTTGTTTTTTCGGAAAGAGTCAAGCAGCCAAACATAAGAATGATAAGAATGATAACTCATCCTAGTTGCGAGTTCACAGCCCCGCCATGACTGGTCATGAACTTCAGCAATTCTGCGTGAGCATCAGCCAGACTTGGCAAGGCCTTGTAGGTGTGAACGCGCGACTGCAACTCTGCAACGCGCTTGTTACCATCCGCACAACGGGTCGACAGGTACTTCAAGTCCAACGACGCCTGGAATGGAAGCACCAAGCTAACAAGAACCCATTTCAACTCTTGGCCTTTATTCCATAAAATCAGCAAAACTCGAAAGAAGGCAGCAATGGCCTGTCTCTGCGAGAAGTCATTGCGCCGTTGGATGTAACACTCGAGTTTCTTGAGGTCATCATGGATCTTCACTTCAGTCTGATTGAAGGTGGCCGCTGCCAGCTTCACGGCGGCCCTTGCATTCCAGATCAGAAAACAATGTCGCTGAACTGAACAACTATTGATATTCAAAGTCGACAACGATTGAATGTTTTGAGGCTGAGGAGCTCCTCTGAAGCCCGGGATTTGGCTTCATCCACCTTGCGTGGCAACCACCATAAACAACTATCACTCAATACCCATCAAAACAAACCATGAATGGCCTTCCGTTGGTATTTCGCGACGGCTTGGCGGAAAATGCCCACAGCCATAAGGTCCACTGGGGGGACCGTGGATTCCAGCAAGGTGGTGAGCTCGGAGTCACCGTGTTTCAACATAAACCTGAACTTCTGCCAGCTGACAAGCACTACAAAAAGACAAGTTCAAGGCGTCATGGAATCAGGGGCGTTCAAAACTTAAATGCAACTTGGGGGCGATCTCACGATTCGCGGTCTCTCTGCGTCGACAAAGTCCTTTGGAAAGTCGGACACGAACTTGTTCATGCACGCACGGAACACACTGCACCTGCGCTGATAGGCTTCCTGAGCCCGCGAGGCAAAAGGCAAGTAGAGTAGTAGATAGCAGCCAAATGGTGACCATTGTGCTCTGGACAACAAGCATCTAAATATTACTAAATATGATCTGGTACTTTGTGGAGCTAATACTGGATATATACTAACATTAGATATGATTCGTGTCAAGTCGAGCATCCACATCCTTGAAGTTGTATGCTTTGCGCATCTTACTGTTCAGGTTCGTCCAGTCATGAGTCAGTCGGTCAATGACCAGCTCCAGTGTCTCAGTACAGTTGATGAGAATGGCATCCCAGGGTTGCATCGTGGTAGATGCTGAACAAAAGTCATTGTTCCATGCACCTTGGGCCAAATTCTTGCACACACTTGACAAAAACACCGGAATCCAATTTGCCAGCAAAACAGAGGAAGCACCTGAAGCTATGGAGTCGTGCGTGAGGAATTTTGCCATTGAGTGCTGCCTCACACGGTGCCAGTGAGTATAGTAACTGATTTTGAAATGTGTTCAACAGACTCCTTTACGGTTGCAAAAATAATATGCCATCGAAAGACTGAACTAGGCTTCTCAATTTGTTCCCGATCCCTTCATCGATGTTATTCATGAGGTTCGCAGCTGCAGCTGCTTCCACTCGTCCTACATTGTAGCACTCCATGATCTCTGCCGCTGTTTGCCAGGACTGCAGCCAAAAACAGGTGATGTTTTCCGCGTGAGTTGATGATAACTGTAACACGCTTTCAAAAACAACACCAGCATTCCACTACCGTGACTGAAAAGCAGGCCTGTTGGTGTTCTTCCAGCTTGTTGAGCTTCTGCAGAAGACGCATCTGGTGCACCAAATTGAACGCGTTGGGACGGCGGCGCAGCTGGCTTGCCATAGTTGCGCCTGCAACAGCATATCAATTCAGAGGGTGATTTTCAGAGCCAATATCTACTGTTCTGCAAAATAGGCAATCCCCCTTGCCTCTGTTGCTCTCAATCACGGATGAAGGGTCCATGTCATTGACATTTGCAAATAGCGTCGAGAAGGTCCTCAGCCCACGAGACAAATGCTCTCAATGCTCCTTGGACTTGGCTACAACCCTCAAAGTGAAGATTACAACATGGATGATAAGACTAGCCCAGGAGCGTTTTTATCCGTGAAGGCATGGCCTCCAACTCACCAGGCAAGAGCTATGTTTTGAAGATATCAATTCGTAGAATCCAAATCTTAAAAATATGTCAACACATACAATGAGGCATTCGATATGCACGCCTTGAGGAACTCTGGACATTCGTGCGCGCATTTCATGATCGTCAGCGCAGATATTCCTCTGCTCCAGCCCTTCACCATGAACACATCTTTGGGGTTCAAGATGCCTTCAACCTCTGTGGCAATGTCCCCTGCAAGAATCTCAAACTTCGGTTTGGCAACGGTTGGATCCATGTAGCCGATGGACAACTTTTCCACACCCGTGCAATTGGGATTTGTCAGGCACCTGACATCCACACCACCACTGGACCACTAGCATTCTTCTTTCAACACGAATCGAAAAAGTTTGAAGACCAAGCGTTCCATAAACAAACATCATTCTCGGTCTTTCTTGCACACCACGGTGCCCGTGCGCCAGCATCAGCTGACACAGCTGTAAGTGTGTGTCCTGGGCTCGGAGACTGACTGGCTGTTTCAACATACTCTATACTGGATGTCAGAACCTAGCGCCATGTTCAAAAGGTCTTCAAGGCTGCATTGCGTGGCAAAGGTCGGGTTCAACAATTCCCTTGCAACCCATTCCCGGCTCGTACTGCAAATGCCAAGGCCGCAAAAATGTTCCACATCCATCATTGTGCAAAGCTGATGGAAGAGCATATTGCCTCCGGAGCTAACAAGACTTCTAACATAAACAACCTAGTGGCCCCGGCGCCCCAGCTTCTCAAACTCAGGACCTGACACATTCGGGTCTGGTGGGAAAGTACAATCCATAAACTTGAGAAAGTCCAGGAGCGCAGCCTGGCCGGATGACATCTTAGGCCTTAAACCGCAGAAACTTGAAAAGACAGAACACACAAATTGAATAAGAAAGTTGTGGCCTTTGTTGCGAAGCACGTGTCAAAATAGCTGCTAATCGACTTGTGCTCCTCTAGTCGTTGCGACCTTCGAGGGACCAGTGAGCACATTGGCAAATTATCTATTGTTATTTAATATGTTGCTCCATCAACTTCCAACTTGTTCGTTGGGAAGGGCGTCCGAGGCACAACCAATCGCTGAAGAGCTTGAAATGGGGACCTTCCTCCGATGGCTCAGCTTTGGTGACCGCAGTGACAGCTGGGTCATCCTTCAACTTCTTGGGCTTACCGCCCGCACCCTCGCCCGACTTACGTTTCGGCGACATTGATTCAACCTCCAAGCCCCGAGATTGAAACCCGATCTGAGCCGCCTGGAAAAATACAACACTGTGTTCAATGCGCTGCATGCTAAACAAACAGTGAAAGCGCTGTCCTCATCTGAAAGCTGTTGCGCTATTACCGTGGCATGATACAACCACTGTCGTCGTGTGTTTTCAACGCTCGCTTCTGTTCAGCCACCTCTCCACAGCCAGAAGAAGGCTGACCTGGCATGAGGCTCCAGCAAACTTCAAGAACAGCATCACATACTAAGACTACTCTACAGCCACATCAATCGATCCATTCAATTCCAAAATATAACACACAGCGGAGGGTGAATATTTTGTGTCGGATCTGAGTGTGAGGTTTCGTGTCGGATCCCATCAACATAAACTCTAAGATTTTGTGTCGGATCTTAATGACATGTTAGGATTTTGTGTCGGATCTCAGCCGCGGCTGTTGGCTTTGTGTCGGATCTCAGCCGCGCCTCATGGTTTTGTGTCGGATGCCACTGGCATCCAACACAAATTGAAAATCCATCTTGGGAAAAATACTTAGAGCATTTGCGAACTTTCTTTTTTAACCCAGGGGTGCGCCCCTAAAATTCCATGCCGCACCCAATTTTTTTGGCATTTTCACAAATCGGCTAGCTGCAGAGAGTCAGTTCATCACAATTGTCACGCCTCCAGAACTCCTCCTGATGCTGTCGGATGCCAATGGCATCCCACACAACTCCAGCGATCTATAAACTCGAAACCATATGCGCTGCCTTCATCAATATGGGGGTTTGACTTGTGCCCCAACAATAGTCCCTGCAACTGTTGGATGCTAATGGCATCCCACATGAAACACAGCATGTTGCAGTGGAAGCCAATTGTGTTGGATCTGTTGTTTTCTGGATAAAAAATTGTGTGCTTTCATCACCAACTTTTTGGGGGAGGTTGTGACTGGAAGCATTGATCGAAATTGGCTGTTGAGACTAGCCCAGGTCCAGCCGACGTGCTTGAATTTTCTCAAGCAGGCTCTTGAACGCATACTGCGTCAAAAGCTTCGGTGACAATCTTGAGCGCGGATTCCCAAGGAACCCCCTTGGCCCACAGTTGGACTGCGGTCTTGTCAATTTGCACTCTTTTATTCTGCACCCTGTACTTGTGCAAACAAGATCTCTGCATGCGTTCATAGCTCATCTCAACAGTGTTGGCGTCCTACGGCAAACACAGCAAACCACCAGGCCAAGAAGAGGGTCACTGAAATTTCCTGGTCATAGAAAGTCATAGTCAGTTCTATATAGAAAATTGAAAATAATGCCGGCGAGATGCTGGCTGTAGGTTCATGCCAGGCCTGTTCACGTGGCCCGGGACACCGTGACCAACAGCTGGACCGGGCGCTGGCAAACACCTCCGTGCGACGTCAACAGCTTTCACACACAATGCACATACTATCGGGTTCAACAACGGTTTCAGAATCAAAGGTTTCATTGCCCTGAGTCAACCCCTGCAAGGAATTAGACCTAGCCTCTCGACCTCCAAGAGGGGCTCAGCCGGCCAGTCCCGACTTGCTAGAGCGGTCAGGGCATCAGCAGCGGCGCGCAAGACGAAAGGCTCCCTTCCTCAGCCAGCGCTGAAGCCCATGCAATGTGAATACCAACCATAGTTTGATCAACACATCATGAGTCATCATGAATCGACTGGGAAACATGGCGAGTGGCGGGGTCCCACAACTAGGCACCATTCCGTCCAACGCCAAGGATCTCATGATATCTGCGTGTTTGATCCAGCCGTCTGCAGTTGAGCTGTCGTGCTCACGAACTTCCATGCAGACTGGCGGCAAGGAACGAAAAAATAGAAGGTCATCCATTTAACACCAAACACAATGCCACCAGCCTGGTGGAACTGCTCCAGACATAGCAATCTCTGCGCACACAGCATATGGAAGGTACAGGATGGGAGCCCCCTTAAAGTCGGCGTCGGACATAAACTGCTTTGTCCTGGAGTGTGTGGGGGCCCCTGAAAAATAATCAATTGATCGATCTGTCTTGAGTTTAGTCGGTCACTTAAAGCCTCCAGAAAGCATTACATATTAAGTCAACGCATGATCCCACTCCTCAGGACCACGTCACAGCCGTGCTGGGGCATTCCCAATTTATGCCAAAATCTTGCCTTCAGCTGAGATCTATCAATGGTACCTGTCGCTTGCAAACATCCCGTCACTGTGTCCACATCTGCCATCAAGGAACAATTGCAGTAACTCTCAACGTGAAACATTACAAGTGTGTGCGTCCTGACCCGCTGCCCAGCCTCGTAACGTCTCCAAGCGATCCATCATGAACACATGAGGCGCTCCAGGGCCGCCTATGCCGCGCAACTGGTTCCCGTAGGTCCGTGTGTGAAGGAAGTCTTTCCTCGGCTTCGATGTGTTTGATTTGTGTGCCAAATGATTTCCAAGCATGGCTTGCGACAGAACTGCCAACTTGAGACACCTTAAACGCACGCGCCGCACGCATGCGCCCCCTGGGAGGCGGAGGCGCATCCATGTTGGCAGTCTAAACATGGCCGAGAAAAAGAACAACACACTAGGTTACTTGTTGAACTGACATGAAGCAAGCCCATCGTCGAACCAAATTGATCCTCAGGTGGGTTCCTTGCAGATCAAAAACAAACAAAACTAATTACCACGTTCAAACCCCTAGGAAACGGACCCCGCCAAGTCCCGTTTGCACCCTCCCAAATTTGTAGCTTTCCACAATTGGCCTGCAATAAAAGACCCCCACAAGTCCGGTTCGACCTCTTGAAATGCAGGTTTTGAAGGGAAAAACCGGACTTGTGGGGGTCTTTTTTCACAGGCTAGACGAAGTGGAAAATTAGCACCCCAAATAGTGTGTTTTTGTCAACTGGTGGAAGACTTGGGGGGGTCCGATTTCATGATCCAAAACAAAGTGGACGTTTGCCAACTGCGACCATCAGCACGCATGGTTTCCAACCCATAGCGGACTCCTGACTCCTGACCGAGAATCCAGTTGCGGACGTGTGTGACCATTCGAACAGTCCGGAAGAGTTGCTCATCGTGCCGTGTCTTGCCTTCGTCAAGATACGTTTGGAGAACAGCTTGAAACTCCTTTGGAGTTTCAAGGTGTTTCTCCAGCTCGAGCCTGTTTGCGATGTTTGCAAACCAGGCATCGCAATCTTCGTGGGAATGGCCTGAAATTAGATACCTGAATTCCAAGCGGCGACACCGCCCCAAACCTACCATCAGTCCCCCCCACCTCTTCAAACAATTATTTTTGATCTCTCGTGATGTGTTGTCCGACTGAATAATTATTTCGTACTCCCTGAGATCATGCGTTGCCCCAAAGAGGTGGAGAACGTGGTTCAAAACTTCAGTGCAAAACGACGAATCCTTGCGAGTGAGAAACGGCAAGCTTGTAGCTAGCACCACTCCATGGCCGTGCAGGATGGCTGCGTAGCAGTCCATCACTGGCCGATTCAGGCTGGAAAACTCCTTTGATGTAAATATCGACCCAACACGTGGCCACTTAAATTTTGCATGGTCCATGCCGTCACAAATGATTGTGATGCTTTTTTCACCTGAAGGTTGGAGTGGCATTTTCGAGTAGGACCGGCTTCGCCAGTAACACAGCCGGTCCTTGCATTGTTTGTCTAAATGCGCAGCATACTCTCTCATTTGGTAGCTGTACGCCACCCGGTCGCTTGAAAGCCTTTTCAAGATCCATTTGTGTTTTGTACAGGTACTACACTGCGCATGTTGCGTAGCCTGTCTGATCGCTAACCGGTCACCAAGGCTTTCAGACCATACCTAGCGGTGGAATTGCAGAAAGCAACAAACACTCAAAAACAGGTTTGTCAAGCAAATCTGCAGTTGAGCCCAGTACAAGGAACGTTCAACACGGAGAGTGTGCAATTATTGCCCACTGGGTTGCCTTCAGGAAGAGGGTCAAACTGACCTTGCAATCTGGATGCCTGGTCAAAAACAGTCGATGGTACTCGGAGAAGAAGCCGGGCGGCAGCAACCGCATGTCGGGTGACGTCGCCCGCCCCCAATGTATGGAAGCCGTGCCCCTTGGACGCTTCCCCCTGTGCCGGCGGAATGACATCTTGGCTGCAAGCTTCTTGTCATTGCCACAGGTTGCGCGCAGCGATTTGACGTCCTGGTTAGCCTCTGGTGTTGGCTCTGCTAGAGTGCTCCGCAGGTCCTCCAAAAACTCAACTACTACCCCTCGTTTCTTCAAAGCAAGAGGTTTGCTCGTGAAGCTCTTTCGCTTTCCAAAGAAGCGAGCATCCAGCGGCGCGTTTTCCATCCCCGACACAGCAGCTGCTCTCAGCCTTGTGTACCTCCTGGCTCCCATACAAAGAAGCTTCCGGAAGCCGCGCTGACAAACTGGCTCCCCAAGAACCACGTGCTGCTTGCGAGAAGGCTGAGTAGGCTTGCATTTCAGAAGCCGCATAACCTAGCGCGATCATCTATACTATAACCAGGACTGCTTCAATTCAAAGCTATGATACAGTCAAAACCGTAAACTAAAATAATGGTTTACGCGCCACAAAGAAACTTCATTATCCATGTCCTGCTTGTGGAGTTGGTTGAGCCGCAGTAGCAATTGGAGCAACGGTTCCAACTTTGCTCGGAACGGCCGGAAACAATTCCTCCTCTGACGATCACCCTGCCGCGCAAAGGAGCACTGACAGAGCGAACCTACAACTTTCAGTAGTTTGTTTCTCAAGTCAAGCACATCAACCTTCCGCGAGGGCTTTGGCTTTGACTTGGCAGGCTGGGCTGGAGCACACCCCTCACTGGAAGCAGCAGCAGCAGCACCATCATCAGAATCATCCGACAGGCAGGCAACAGCAGGCAAGGACATCGGGTCCCGGGCTGTTCTAAATTTTCGCTGACGAACAGTATATTAATATTACAATAGGTAAGGTTGCTCAATGTTTGTTTCATGCAGGAGAAGCGTGGGGGGCGCAACGCTATTATTATGCTATTCTAGTCTGTCATTTCCATCAAAAGAGACACCTGCCAGCCAAAAATTGCAAAACTCCAAATGGCAAACTGCGATACAGCTTTACACAAACCGTTTCAAAGACAAGTTCTCCTTTATGCTCAGTCTGCTCAGTCCCTGTAAACGCAGGAATTGTCAAATTGAATTAAGAAAGTCTGTTCACAGCTGAGAAGCAGCTTCTGGCCAAAAGCCTTCAACTCTAAACAGACTGTCAAGCAGTCAGTCAGTGTGGAAACGAGCACACATCTCTCATTCAAGTCGGTTTGTGCTCCTCAATCTTCGAAGTTTTGTTGAGAAAGCCTCTTCTCCTGGAACTCTATCGCGTTGGTCTGATGGACTTGTCACATGTCACCCCACCTTGCGGAGTGCTGGTGGACGCACATGACTCAGTAGTTCTTTTGGCTCGCAACTGTCCTGCCGCGTCAAAAGCTGGACTGAGTCTTTTTTTTGATGAACGTTGACTCATTGACCGCTCTCAGGTGAAAAACTTGTCTAAGTTCCAGTCCCTGCGTTGTATTGTTCGTCTTCGACCCTGCTGCAGTGGGGCCCAAAGAAACCTGACAATTTGGGCGTCATTGCGAGTCTCATGAACGCCGACTATCTAGCAACTTGTTTCAAACCAAAACGAACCGCTATATTACGGCGCCTCTGCCACCGTTGGAACTGTCAACGTTGAAGAAGTCCTTGTTTGTAGAGACGCCTTGAACAGCGGTTTTTACCAAGGAAATAGAATCTGATTTGACCTATTATATCTATGACCTGCTTTTTGTCTGAATATTTCAATCCACAGACTCAGACTAGAAACAAAGTTAACTGCCCAACATCCAAGCAAAAGTGACTTTGATTTCCAAGGATGCGGCATCAGGAGCGGTGTCTGGACTCTTAATAAGGGTGACCTGCGCTGACAAAGCAACTACTAACTCACTTTGTTCCGGAGTTTTTCAAAAAACAAATTAGCCTCCACATCATCATCGTCATCTGAAACGACTTCTGCGCAGCTCTCGTCCAAAGTATCTTCCCACAGGAAGCCGCTATGCCCAGCACCGATGTCACTCCCATATACACTGCCCCACCAGCTCTGGACTGGCTGGCCGGGACACCGCCGCTCAGTCTGAGACTTTCCAATCAAGGTTGAACACATAGCACCAAGAAATGCCGGCGGTTGGTTGCTTCCAACTTACCCTTGGGCCCAAACACTATTAATTACGCTAGCCTGCATCAGAGATTGTTGAGAACTGCCGCGAGAGCTGAAGCACAACTGTTGGCGAGCAATAAAACAGGCCAGGCAGGCAAGCGTGTGGCTTCAGGCGACGAGGCAGATCATGATGCACAGCCACCAGAATCATCAAGCAGCCAACTTCTAATTTCATGTCAAATGCAGCACTAGTTATTATTCACTCCCAGTCCAATCACAACAACATACAACAACCATTGATTAGCCAAATTACGCCTCCAAACATTTTTTTTGATGGAAGAGTCAACAAATAGTAGCAGGAACCAGTCAGTCTCTAGCGTCTCTAGTAAGTCTTTTACAGTCTGGCCTGGGAGCACATCACATGCAACGCTAATCGTGTCACTTGAGGCATCGCTATGTTGCCGCAGGCCTTTAGCCTGAGCTGATCCTCCTTCGTGTGTGTACGAAGCAGCCAGCGTTCCATCGGAATCTTTCCTGAGGGAAACCACATCCTATGGCACTGTCGCTCGATCTCGGCTGAAGGCATCACGGTCAGATCCTGCAACAGCTGATACCAACAAATTGAAACACGAGCGGCGAAAAAAATCAGGCTTTGATCAAAACCTTCAAGTTGTTGAAATTTGCTCGTCCAAACCTTGAAGATTTGCGGGCATGTTCCGTTCTTGTAGGCAAACAGAAAGAATCGCTCCCTGTTGACCTGCCAGGTTTTAGTAGCCACAAAACTAATCTCTAGACTCTAGCCTCAATCAATGATTCTCCAGGCCCAAGCCTGGGCACCGACCATCCTCCCATTGATTGTGGCCCACATCAAATGCCAACGCCGACGAGCGAACTCCTGGCAGAACAAAATTCACAAATCTTGCAACGCATGAACCTGTCACTCAAAAGCTGCCCAGGCTACCTCTGTAATGTACTGCATCATTGGTCTCAACTTTGCAGAGAGGATCGCACTGACGTTTTCCATCAATGCAAAATACCTGGCCCGACTTCCACATGAAAACAATGTGGCGTTGGGCTGACTGAATGAGTTGACTGCACCATCATGGCGTTCACTTAGAGTTGAAGGATGTTGAAGGCACAGAGAAGGGCAATCATCTATCACCCGGAAGATCTCTTTGACAAGACCACTCCTGCTGCAACATGGAGCCCAACGCCGATCATGTATCACGCACGTGAAAAGCATTTATTGAGCTCCTTTCGTCGCTCATCCCTGCTTGGTGTCCAGCTTGGGATACTCCCTGGAGGCTTCTTGCCAGACTCTGTTTGATATACATTACATT
>JAOBYK010317803.1:0-18626 GCA_025434845.1 Phenganax subtilis | reverse complement strand
TACCGAGCTAGTGCCAGACTCATCCGCCATGTTTTTGGACCCCACTTTTGATCAGACGAAAAGCCTGAGCAGTTCCTACAGATATATAATAGAGCTCAGTGCCGTCACCCTAGGGCGCCATTTTGAAAATCATTCAGGGTTCGAATCGGTGAAGAAAAGTCGAGTCGCAATTTTTTTCAAGAAAATCTGGGAAATTTTTAAGGAAGTTTTGATTTGAAAAAGTGGAAACACTGACTCTGAAAAGCGTGGCGAAAAGTCAAAAACAAAAATCGCGGCCGCCGTGAGCACTGGTGACGAGTTTAGAATTTCCATTTCCCTGATATTTCATAAGGGACTTTGGAGTTTTTATGGGAAAAAACCTACAAAAGTTTGAAAGCAATGCATTCTACTAAAAGTCGACTTACGAAAAGATGCAAAAAATGGAATTTTCGATTCGCAAATGGTCAAAAACGACTCGCAAAAGCGAATTGCGAGCCGCTAATTCAAACCCTGTCATTCATTCGAGAGGGTGAGTGCCTTTCTGCAGGGTACTTGCTAGGATAATGGCCCTGTCAAAATCGCAAGAAAATCGACTTATGCAATTTTGGGGCAGTCAGACATCTGTTAGTCTCTAATCTGTGATTTCAGGTTACCTGAGGGCATACATGTTCTCTGTACTTTGTACAAGATAGAAAAGTTCGTGAAACACATCACAAACATTGAAAATTTAATATTTATTTGTACTGGTAAAGGCTAAAGGGCACAACAGGGACTTCCATCTTTAAATAATAAGTTGAAATCCAAAATGACCTTGTGCAAAATAAAAAAATACGAGGCTAATGCAGTTTAGCTGACACCTTACGCCGCTGACCACTAAAAATAAATATTTTTTAAAGAACCATGAGCCCACAATCCCACCCAGCATTGTTAATATAATATATTTTCAGGACGGTCAGCAGCCCAAGGTGTCCGCTAAACTGCATTCTAGCGAAAAAATACTGCCAAACTCTTTCCACCAACTCGATTCCGCAAAAACGGTTCACCACTTACGAGCAAGCTGAGTAACTCAGCTCCATATGAACAAGGGATAAGTGATAAAAATTACCCCTGTCAAAGCACGATTGCACATGTATGCATATTGAATACCTGCTTGTTTTATAGGTTGCTGAATTTCTGCAGACATAACTACATGGAGCAACTGGGACACAAACCCAGGGGTCTGGTACACCTGAATAAACCAAATCAAGTAAAACAACATTACAATCAGTTAAAAGCAATTTATTTACGAGTAGGTATTCAAAAAAAATAATTTCAAAATTCAAACACACGTGGAGCTGTGAATATTGATCACTTTGAAGCAAACTAACCTCATTTAACTGTCTTTCCGCATCTGCTCTTAAATTTGGATCAAATGTACATGATAAAACTTGTGCAAGGTGATTAAGATTCATTCTGAAAAATGACAAAGTTTTATCCTTTTATATTATTGTCTGGCCGTTCAAAGACAGGCTAACATCAGATCGCTCAAAAATTTTACCGAAATCTTCAATTGTACCTTGCACCCACAAAACATCCCTGTAATACCCAAAAGTTCCGCAAGACACTGTGATTTACCAGGAGTATCCCTAACATTCCCTAGATATCCCAAGAATTTATCAAAATTTATTGCAAAAATATCAAAGAATTTATTTCGGAATTTCTCAGAAATTTCGCAAATACCGAAAATACTCGTAAGTTACCTAAAACATCTTAAGGATTTATTAACAATATTCAGTTATTATTCAAAATATTTCTGAATTCACTAAATTCTGTAAATTGCTTCAGGAACACCTCGCATATACCAAAGGTATCCCTAAATATCCCTGAATATTTAACTTGTTAAATTTTTTTCACAACTGACATTCAACAGCGTCCCTTTAGGCCCCTTCGTAGTTTTCCATTTACCTAAGACCACATTTCATATCCATAAAATTCTCCGTGAATTTCTTTCAAGTCCAAAAACGTGTATTCCTGAAAATGCTATGGACTTTTGCTCTTTTAAAGAATATCTACTAAGCCAAATTGGGAATTAGGTGCCTGGAATACATTAGGAATGTTAGAAATATTTTTATATGCTGCTTTTTAGTGAATCAAATAGCGTAAAATATATTTGGACTAAAAATTTCCTTACACTACGGGAAGAACTTCATGTATGAACTTCTGTATGGGCACTAACGTTTCGCTGTTGTTGCACATGGTGAACGTTCAACATTTTTATGTAAAATATATAAGTAATATTTATGGTTTGTCTCAGGAACTAGTTTTCCAAGTCTGTCTCCGTGTATAAAGTATCGATTTTTATCAAATATGGACGGGGTGGAACATCTGTATAAAAGTTTTGGAGTACTTGCTGATGCCAAAGAAAAGGCGGGCGAGGTAAACTTTCACTTGTAAACGGTTGAGAAGCAGATATATTCATTTGATAGTTCTGGGCAGAACAGTGTTTTAAGTTACTAATTTTCTTATTTAAATTCATTGTTTTTAAAGCATATAACTATATTATTTTCAAAGTCTAGGAATTACTGGCCAGTTATAAACTGTTTTGCACTTTATATACTTTTTAAATTAAATGTGTTGACATGCTGTCAAAAAGGACTTGTATTTGGAAGCAGGTGTAGTGTGAATTTGTGTCTTATAAAGAATCGCACATTTTTACTCCTTTGCATTTTTAAAATGAATGCAATTTGAGCTATGTTTTTGCCAGGCCAGATTCACATTGCTTTGATACCGAGAATTCACCCACTCTGCTGCAGCTTTGTTTACTTCTAAAGGCCTTTTTTTCTGGTGATTTCTGCTGCAATATACTTCCTTGTAGTGTACGTGATTGAGTATGTTGACTGGCAAATTCATTAGCAACATTGTTGGACCAACAAAATTCGCCAGTTGCGTGTCTACTCTCGCATCATTCAACTCGAGAAAAGTTGCATCACTGATCCCCGGTGTAAATGGGCCTTGAAGCGTCTTTCACTAACAATTTTTGTTAAAGTTCTGTTATATTACTGCAATTTTAAGCTCTTAGCTCATCTTTAAATGGCTGAATTCTGAGATAATGCAAATTGGGTGTAATGCACTACGTAAATGCAGCTTTAATAACAAGAATTCACAATTACAGAGTTGGTGTTTCTATGCTCCACCATATGGCACTGTATTCAGTGGTGATCAAGAATTTGTAGCTAGGCTCCTTGTCGACTCCCATGTCAAGTTACATTATATCACATGCTTGGAGAAATATAGGTTGCTTTTTCAGAACCCAAGTAGTGAGCAGGGCAAATTATGTAGAGTATTTGCCTCCTAAATATTTCCATCTCTTTAATAGTGATGTCCCTCTGTTTTATTGTGTAAAAAAAACCTATTTGCAATCTTTTGATAACTCCTAAATTTCAATGAGTTAATGAGAAAAATTACTTTGAAACATCTGACTAAAAAGCCATTGAACAAATTAAGAAAGAAAGTTACACAGAGGTGTTGCATGTACTTGCAATTTAGAGCGCACCAACTTTTCGACACATTTTCGTATTATTGAGAAGCGCATACAAATATTTGCTAGATAAAGGTTTGTATGCAAGCACTCTGATGAAAAGTCTAAAATCTGAGTCATGGGGATGAAACTCAGGCAAGGACACAAATGGGGCACTTGCCCTCACAAAACAGTCACTCATTCTAACCGAGAATCTTGATGCACCCATTTTCCCTAGTTGCCATGCTTCTATACTTGAAGTTAGCCAATTCAATGCAAGAGTTCACCTTCTTGAATAAACTCGTCTGGTGTTAGGGAGAGCAAAATAATTATGCCTGATCTCTAGCAAACCCATTGTTCAAATGCAACCCAATACCTGACTTTTATATTTCACTTTGTCTAATGCCAAACAATTTTACTCTCTAATATCAGACAATTTTATCCTCCCAGGGTAAATTCTTACTAGCTAATTCATTCATTTGAGAGACCATGGTTTATAACTGTACAGTACCTCTAAAGAGTACAGTAGGATACATGCTCTAATCTATATCTAATCTTTAGGTAAGGGATTAACAACAATTTGGTTCTATTTTATTTTATTTCAGTTTCCTGAAGAGTATCAAATCATTCTGAACAGTTCAAAAGGAAGCAGTGGAGAGAAACGGTTGGGCGCTACTTTCATTCCACGTTTTTTTAAATATTTCCCAGATGATCATTTGACAGCCCTGAATTGTCTTATGGATTTGTGTGAAGATGATGAGGCAGCTGTAAGTTATTATAAAATGCACCAATGACTAGTTTTCACATGTCACACGTCCTTCGCATTTTTTCCTTTCCTTTTTTGGTGACCAATGACGACAACAATTATTTCAAATTTTTGAATTGTTGACTTAATAATGGTCATTCAAAATGGAATATGTGACACTTCACAAGGGAATTAAAATGCATGTTAGTGAATTTTCTGTAAATGGCAGTTTAAGAGCCTCAACAGACGAGCGGTTTGTTGTTGACAGCTATTTGTTGTCAATTGTATGCTAAAAGTTGTTGACAATTTTGAATTGATTTCTGCGAAGTTAGTTTTCAACAACTAAATTGTTGATATTTATACATGTGGACAACAAACCAGTTTCCCATTTTTCTAAGGGAAACATGTTTCTTATTCACAACTAATTGTGAACGACAAGCTACGTAAATTTTCATGTGTGTCTATGAATGCTGCAATCGCTCCAAATAGTTGTTGACAACTTTTAGTAATTGACAATAAATAGTTGTTGACAACAAAACTGCTTGTCCATGGAGGCTCTAAGAGTTGGCAAAGTCATCTGACACTAGACATAGTAATGTAGCAGTTTGCTGTGGATCAGTTAGACAGTATGGAAGAGGTGAAAGTGTGACTTGTGGATGGAGTGCTGTTTGTACGAACTCATCATGCAAGTCAGCAAAAGCAATCAAACTGGAGAATTTTATGGTGAATCCTGATAGACTGTCTCAGCTACTATAGTTTTTAGTACAGAAGAGTTTACATACACAGCAACAAACTCAATATTTGTTAAGGGTTTTTATCTTGTTTTCTTTTCAAAATATACTGTTTTCTTACTGTTGCATGACAGTTTGGGCTTAAACTTGTTAAAGTGCCAAACGTTGTTTGAATGATTGACATACATATAGCATGACCTGTTCATTAGACCTGGAAAATTGAAATTGAAACGATCATACTGTGTGACAGAGTCACCCTGATTAGTAACATTGTCTAGTGTTTGAGTAAAGGTACACATGCAAGTGAATGCACTAACCCACATTTCCCGTCAGTGGTTTAATCTTTTTGAAGTGGTAGTTTTAAGACTCTTACTGTAATTAGTAAAATTGTCTAGTGTTTGAACACAGGTACAGATGCAAGTGAATGCACTAACCCACATTTCCCATCAGTGGTTTAATCTTTTTGAAGTAGTAGTTTTAAGACTCTTTACTGTAATTAGTAAAATTGTCTAGTGTTTGAACACAGGTACAGATGCAAGTGAATGCACTAACCCACATTTCCCATCAGTGGTTTAATCTTTTTGAAGTAGTGGTTTTAAGACTCTTTACTGTAATTAGTAAAATTGTCCAGTGTTTGAGTACAGGTACACATGCAAGTGAATGCACTAACCCACATTTCCCATCAGTGGTTTAATCTTTTTGAAGTAATAATTTCAAGACTTTTACTGTAATTAGTAAAATTGTCTGGCATAGATAATGGGTATAAACACCATTCCTGCATTTTCACCTGCTGGCATGGCCTTGGTATAATTGGCATGCACTGTTGCTTATTCATTTCACTCTAAATATGAATTTATTTCTGCTATATTTGTTGGGACATTTTTTGCTGCGTACTGCTGCGACTTTTTTCCCATGTCTTTCTACATATTGATTTGTTTCAGTAATTTTTTGTTGCTTATAGATTCGAAGGTTGGCCATCAAAGCACTACCAACTGTTTGTCATGATAGCAAAGATCATATTGTTGTTAAAATAGCTGATGTTTTGACACAACTGCTTCCAACAGGTATGAATTACATGTTCATGATCTTTTAAGATAACTACCAAGATCTATTTTGATGTATTGCAGAATAATGGAGTAGTGCACAATGTTATCATTGTTTACTCTATAAAAGTGTGTTTCCACATTATGGGGACTTTGCAATACATATTTGCTGAATAAATCAGCTAAACTCTGCTTTCTGATTCAATGTCCTTTTTTTATCATTGTTTTTTTTACCTTTTACGTAATGCAGCCTGCCGCTAATGAAGGTGTTTGGCTACTGTACTATTTTTTGACCAAATTTTCAACCCTGGGCTGCAAGCATTAGATCAACTGTAATGTTTGTCCAAGTATTGCACTTAAGTTCAGTGACTAGCTTAGCTTTCATTTAGCTCAGTGAGTTCCCAATTGATTTGTGTTTGTGATGACAATCTCTCGGCTAATGATTTGGTATCTTAGGGATAGCCAACATGTTTACAAAGTAATATTGTCTGAAACCAAATCTACATTGTACTGGGCGTATTGTTACCAAAAAAGTGGTGAGACTGTATGCATCTTCCATCTTTGAGATTTATTGTAAATTTCTGTTAATTTCTATATGATTTTAATGACAAGTGTACCATCATACGGAACAAATTAGTGAGGCAGTGCAGGGAAGTTCCAGGGAACTACATTTTCAGTGTAAGGACACAGGTTAGAGACTATACAGGCTACGGACTCCCCCAACATTACGTAAGTTCGTTTTCATGGATGCCATGTTCCTAGCAAGGGCCCCCCCAAAAAACATGATTTTCTAGTGGATGCCCGGGGGGTGACGTTTCAATTATCTTTGTTTAGACCAAGCTTTGGAATCTACGATTGTGCTAAATGCTTTAAAAGAAGTAACAACGCATAATCCTAAAGGTGAGAGAGTTAACACTTAAGGCCTGTTCACACGTATGAGCAATGTTTCCTCAACTTTTCTCCTCCTAGCGTATGTGATTGAGTAGGTTCACTGCCGAGTGCATTGGTAAAATTTTTGGATCAAGTATATATGCAAGTTATCCACTCTATCCCATCGTTCAAAACGAAAAAAATTGCAGCTGACATTTGTGTTAACAAGCCTTCAGAGTCTTTCACTAGTATATCTGAGGCAGCCGAATTCGTTGTGGTTTGTCTGCTCTTAGCGTATGAAGTTGAGTCGGATGACTGATGAGTACATTGGCAAAACTGTTGGATCAAGTGTAGCCGTCGGTTATGCACTCTATCACATCCTTCAAAACGAGAAGAATTGCAGCAAAAATCCCCGTGTGAATGCACAAATCCCATTATAGACTAAATTTTGATCTAGGTAGAAAGAAGTAAATTCGTCTACATAGCGGAAAAGAACATATTAGATGCAGTAAAATTGCAAAGTTTGGTTGCTTGAGATTGTAAAATGTGCGAAGGATATGCGAAGTTCGCAAATTTAGTATATTTATCTATTACGTGCGGAAATTGTTACCATTTTTGGGTCATTTTCTGCTCAAATGCGGTAACAATTTCCGCACTTGAAAGAAAAATATACTAAATTTGGAAACTTTGTGGGGCTATCTTTCCCGCCTTTTTAACATTTCACTTCAAAACTTTGCAATTTTGCTACATCTACATCTTCTTTCCAGTTGCGTAGATGAATTTACTTCTGTTTGCCTAGATCGAAATTTAGTCTGTCTATAATGGGATATGAACATTGGCCTTCATCCGCAAAGATTTTGATACAAATCAGACCAAAGTAGTCCGCGAACGAAAGAAAAGATTGCACTTAAGCCCGTTCTCCACTACGCGAATTTTTTCGAGCGAAAAATAAATGCAGCAACGTGATTCGCTAGCAAAATAATTTGCTGCGAAAAAGTCGAAAACGAACAAATCACGATGCCTCATTTATTTTTAGCGCTAACAAATTCGCGTAGTGGAGAACGAGCTTAAAAGACGAGTAAAGTCACAGTATTAGGGAGACAATAGTGCATTTTAGAGGTGCAACGTGTCCTTGTATTTTTATGTTAAACTATATGCAGTTTACTTGCGTCCACCATGCAGATAGTTCAGCGTGCTTATTTGCTAGAACACGCAGTTTACTTGCTGCGGAACATGTGTAATGCAACATGTACGAGGACAAAAACTTCATTGACTCCGAGATAAGTGGCACTACTGTCTTTCCTTATACTGTAGTACAGCATTCCTATAAGAATACATTATTCCCAAATACTGGTTGAAGTTGGTGCATGACCTCGATATATAGACACTTAAAGGCCAGTTCACACGGGCGATTTTTGCTGCAATTTTTCTCCTTTTAGTGTATGTGATCCAGTAGGTTGACTGGCGAGTGCATTAGCAAAATTGTTGGACCAAGTATACTCGCCAGTTATCCACTCTATCATATCGTTCAACACGAGAAAAATCGTAACGAAAATCGCCCGGGTGAACTGGCCTTAAAACTACTCGATATAGATGCTTTAAACTACTTAAATGGAGTATATATGTAGGCTACAATCGCTGGCCTTGGTACAGGCACTGTAAATTTGTTTGTTTTTTATAGCTTCTGTACTGGGCATTTTTTCGCTTATCAACGTTGGCGACGAAGAAGCAAGAGAACATGCTATAAGTTTCCTAAAACAAAATGTCATCAAAATAATTCCCAAGATATTTCATTCGAATCCTGAAGCTGAGGAAACTTTAGCTGAAGAAATACGGAAGGTCTGTTTGATTATGTCACTTCCACAGTTTTCCTTGTAGGCTCTTGCGATATTGAAAAATCGGTGTATATCTATATCAAGCATAAGGTATCGAAATACCTTTCAAAAATCATTGTAAATTCTTGAACCGAAAACAACGAAAATCAGTAGCGTGAAGGATGATTGGGACTTGGGAATCAGAGAAAAAAATTACATAAATTTAGCTAACTTTCACATTGATTTTCTGGCAAAATATGTCTTAGTTTTGAAGCAAGTTCAAACACTCTTATAAGGAGTACTTCCTCCGATCTCAAAACTCGTCGAAATTCGGTTAAAAATACACTCGGTGTCACCTCTCGGCATTTGGAAATCGGAGGAAGTCCTCCTACACGTGTTTAAACTATTCCCAATATATTTCTTTATGTAAAATATGCCTTTACTTAAGTGTGTTAGTAACATTTGTCTTTAACTGAAGACAATTTGAGACTAAATAGTTTAGCGTTACATTAGTCTGAAACCTTTCTAGATTAAGGACGAAACGTTACTATTGAAATTATCTTTAAATCCAAACTGTTTTGTTAGGCTTATTAAAGGCTATACATGTATGCTGGGCTCTCTTATTTGTCATTAGAATTTGTTTTCCGCCTGGCAAATCATTAGCTACGGTATTGAAAGTCCTTCGACGAATCGTATTGTGTGGGAGTACTTGACTAGATAGTCATGTAATCATTTGAAAGACTATTCCAAGTATTGCATTTCGTGGTTGATTATAAAACGGAATTTTATTAGACTTTAAAGTTTTACGCACTTGTTCGTGCGTGTGAAAAACGCAACGCACTGCCGGCTTTTTACTAGAGAAATTTGTCGCGCGAATCCTTTGTCTTAATAAATTCGCGACTGGAAGTAGTTGGATTTTTGATCAATTCTTTTTCAATTTTAACAATAAAGAGTTCGCTTCGCGCGAAAACACTCGCTTGTGGAATATGGGCTTGAAGGCTGCATTCCAGTTCTGCGTTTTGGAACGTACGTACACGTGCGTAAAAGTTTAAATCCTTCAACATTTTGAGGGGTTTTTACAGCCTCGTACCCAAGCGCTTTGTCTGGGTAACACGCGCGCGGGACGACACGCGAGGGAGAGAGGAATGAAATATGCGCGGGGAAGGGCCTGGCAGAATACGAATTCAATATGGCGGCTCAGTTGCAATTATATGCAAATAAAGTTCTTGAAATTGACAAAGAAGTGATATTAATGCTCTCTGAGCTGGAACGGCCAGTGCACAACTCTTTCCTATATGGCAAAATTTTGTGTCCCAAAGATAGTTGCGCGGATAAATTGGATTGTTTTGAAAAAAATGGCATCGATCACCATTTCCGTAGTAAACACAATGCCCAATTTACGAAGATAGACCAAGATGATTCTGAGAAAGTTTCGAGCCTTGCATGAGAAAGAAACAAGAAACAAGAAACAAGAAACAAGAAACAAGAAACTATATATTAGAATAATTATGTAAAAGTTATAAATATTTATATCCAACTGTGACATCCAAGTTATTTGAATATTTCTGGCATAACTTACCTCTCAAATTTACATCTTGAAGCGTTTTATCGATTTCATCCATTTTCTCGCAAAAATAACCAAAATATGTCGTTTAGCGTACTACGTAGTCTGACATTCCAAATTCAGAAATCGACAGCGATTTCAGAAATCGACACGTATTCTGCCAGGCGCTTCCCTGCGCATATTCATTCCTCTCTCCCTGGCGTGTCGTCCCGCGCGCGTGTTACCCACACAAAGCGCCTGGGTACGAGGCTGGGGTTTTTAAATGTACCAACAAATAAACGCGAAAGTATTTAAAAATTGCAAATTGTAAACGATTCTTTTTACGGCTCTTTATAAGATAGCTATTATTGCAATGTAAACTCTTACGAGCGTTTACGTGCATTTCCAATACTCATAAGTGGAAAGTAGCCTTAAAGCCGATGTTTCACTTCGGAAGGGGATTTTTCTTTTGTCTTGGGCAATTGAGTGGCAAACATTGCGTGCAAAACAAAAAAACTTTCACTTTGCATGGAGAAATTTTACAAGGTACTTAGCTAGTAAAGAACATATATACAGAATATTGGAAGCTTATTAAACGATTTTATGTAAATTACAGGCTTTGCCAGATGCAGTAGGTGATGAATTCCAAGTATTTGTTGATATCTTATCAAAGTTAAAGACATTGGAATCAAAACACGACCAACTGGTTGAACTGATCTCAGAACAAGCCGAACTTAACAATGATCTGCAGGTAAGTTTCTGATGTCGTTTCTCTACCCTTGATAAATGTAGTCTTTTGTAGATTCCTAAAGCCCCATTTACACAGGTGATTTTTTATGCGACTTTTGTCGTGTTGAGCGATGTGATAGAGTGGATAAATGGCGAATATACATGGACCAACACTTTTGTTATTGCACTTGCAAGTCCAACTACTCGATCACATATACTAACAGGACACAAATCACAGCAGAAATCGCTCGTGTAAAGGCCCTGTTGCACGGTTCAATTTTTCTTGCAACTTGCAATGCAGTTCTACTCTTGAGATATGTTAATTGGTGAAGAATGTTCGATATGTGAAGAGAACATCAGCGTAGAGTAACGAACGTACGTGTTTGCCAATTTTACATCTATCAAGAGTAGAATTGCTTTGCAAGTTGCAAGAAAAATTGCATCGTGTAACAGGGCCTTATACGGGCCTTAGCGGAAGAAACCCATGTAAGAACTTCTGCATGAGGCCGGTTGTACGAAGCACGTTTAGTGTAAACGATATGGATAAGTTCAAAATAGAAATGATATTTTGTGTATTCCTTGAATAGGGACATTGCAAGGTTTTGAACTGAATACAATAATTATGTATTTACCTGGGGGCTGGTTGTTCAAAGGTGGATTAGCAGTTAACCTACGTTTAAAGTTAACCGACAGTTTCATATCCCCGTGTTCAAGCACTATTTATCTTTGAAACTTTGAGGGATTAAACTACCCATTAAGAGAAACATTTTGAGCAAAAAACTTTTCAAAAATTTCACTTTAACGATTTTCAAATTCTGGTTTAAGTATTACACTAACCCAGCTTTGAACAACTGGCCGCGTAGTTTCATTACATAAGATTTGATTTGAGAGTTTTAGAAGACGTGTAGGAGTGTTTTTGAATTCTGACTTACCCACCGTTTAAGCTAAACGGGCTTCAAGCAACCGGCCCCGGGAAAAAACATTTCGTCCGATATCTTGCTCTTGTGCGAACAGACTAACATACAGACAAACAAACAAGTGAAATATTACCACCAAAACAGGTGAAAAATTACCAACAAGCTTCTCTTCTTATATGTTTGTTTTGTCTTGCTTATAATAGTCATTCTTGTGTTACTATAGTGGAAACGAGGCTATAGAACTTTAATTTCTACGCATGCGCATTTTGAAAGCGCTCAAAGCAAAATATGACAATATGTATTTTGAATTTGGATTTCAATTTGAAGTAATTTCCTTTTTTCGTCATCTTGTACATCTAATGGCTCGTTATCACCAGCAATCTTTGCTGCGATTTTTGTCGTATTGAAGGATGTGATAGAGTGAATCACTATTGAACGTAGCCTTAATATACAGCTAAGAGGAAAATGTTTATATTATCTGTACAGGTGGATGACCCCGAGTCTTTGCAAAAGTTTCTCACTTGTTTTCGAAGTGCTATTCCATTTTTCCAGGTAAATGTATTAAATTACCTTGCTTGCCATAGTAGCTGTGCGAGTTCATAGCTCACACTAAAAGTATATTTTAAGAATTCATTGATGATTCATGAAAAAATTTATGTACATATTTAATCAGTGTCTTTATATGTAATAGAACACGGTTCAAATATCAATTTCTCAGCTAATATAAAACTATTTCGGAAAAGTATTTCGCTAATACCGCGATCATTCTAAGGTGGTTTTGATGGTAGACTCGTAGCTCATGTTTTATCACATCGAAACCACTCTTTGCGCGTCGTGTTTTATGTTTTTTCACTTGTCCGCTAAACTGAGACAGTGAAAAGAAACCGGAAATAAATGTTTATTACAATTCTGATTCAATTTTTTATCGGCGCCAACATAGCCTACCACCACCGGTCCCGGTCTCCTCCTCCCTCCCTCGGTACAAATTGCACTGCTACAATCCTGGCCAAAAATAATGGGAACAGCTGCGCAAGTACACGACTTTATTACTATAATTTATTAATGCGAATCACATGAATTAAGCCCACCTTCTTCGTTTGGCGAAGTTGCCACCCCCTGTCCCCCGTGCAATGTTGGTTCCAATCTTGTTTTGCGAAAAACATCAAACCCAACATTGTTTGGGGGGTGGGTGAGAGAGGGGGAGGTAGGCATATGCTTTTGCTGACTAGCATAAAGAGTTACATTTTTGGCCAGGATTGTAGTTCTTCCGCCTACTTTCCTCAGTGCGCCTGCTACTTTCAAAAATAATGAAACCTCTGTTTGATGTAAAGTGGGAATTTGTTGTTTTTTTTCAGAAAGGGGCGAATGCTGAGCCTTTTTTCAATTATATCGTTGAGAAAGCGCTTCCAGTCTTGGAAGACATCAACTGCAGTGGTGGTGACGAAATAACTGATTTCAAACTTGAAATTCTTAAGAATTTAGCTGAGATTTGTTCACACAAGATATCTGTTGAAGCTTTACATCTTTCCCTTGAACCTATCTTTAGCAAGCTACTGGTAAGATCTTCAAATCACTTTATTACAGAATAAAGGTTATGGGTTATTGTTAACCCTGAATTAACGAAAAGTTTGAAGCAAAATGTTAAACGGCTAGTTTACTAACTTGACAAAATTTTTCCACAAAGCTAATCTATGAAAAAAGAAGCTTGTATTTGCGAAGTTTTGAAGCAAATGGACATGCAGAATTGCAGAAACCAAACAGCTGGTTAAATTTTAATCCAGGGTTAATGCTAAGCCAGCTTTGAACAACTGGCTCATGATAAATAGATTTCTTAATATTCTAAACACAGGTTTAGTACTTGAATAATATGAATACTTGAATACTTGAATTTTCGACGCACAAATCACAACTAAACTCATTTCCATACTGTACTTATTTTTGGAACGACTTCATTGAACTGTTGTGAATAGGAACTATCGCTGACTTTGATACAGGCACTTTAGATAACTCAAACATAACAAATAAGTTTTAAAATCTGTACAATCCCTGACCTCTTCATATAAGGGCACTTTTAGTGACTCATGTGTACAATCCCTGGCCTTGATGTACAGTAAACATTTTAAATGAATCAAACATTATAAATATATAGAATTCCTGAGTTTAAAACGGACAATGGCATATAAATATGTACCATCCCTGACCTTGATGTAAAATCTCTAGTTCATCCACTGATCATGGTTTTTATCCTACATTTAAGTCGATTCTCTTTCCAGCACTACATGCCGTTACCAGTTGTCAAAGAAGGAAAGTCTGATGAAGAAGACAGTGATGAGTCCAGTGAGACTCATATTGAATTCTCACATGTCGAGTGTCTCATGTACACTTTCCATCAAGTTGCTCGCAAGGTACGTTTTAAAAAGTCTATTAAACTTTCTTTTATAAATATGAAATTCATTATAACATATATGATTAAACTGTTATAACATTCATTAGTAGAAACATAGTAGTATCCTATGGCAAGTTCTGCTCTCTAATTGGCTACGTTACTCGCTATCTATTCGTCGATAGATAGCGAGTAGTAGAGCGATATGCTTCTGCTATCTAGCGCGTTTCTGTTTCATAAAAATGGGTCTTCTTAAAATTTCTTGTGCAAATATTCTCTGCTAGTATACAGTTTCTACAAAAACGATTAGACTAATCGCTTTCGATTTCTATGAGGTGATAATTCGCGCTTTGTGGTACCGAAGAAACCGTCATAGAAATCTCGAACTCATCATCTAATTGTTAATTATAAAATACGTTCATGAATAATTTTCTATTTTTGTCTTGAAGATGTGTCATATTTTAAACCTTTAAAATCATTTTTGGCCTTACGCATGTCATGTCAAGGTTTCATTGACGCATTTCATTGCAGTCACGTTAATGTATATTTGCTGGAATTGACTTGTGCATGCATGCTGTTTTCACAGATTCTTTCTTGAATAGCCACCCTGGTAGACTTGTTTTCTCAAGCTAACCAAACAGTATTCTCGCTATAACTATACAAGGGGCTGGTTGTTGGACAGATGGATAGCGCTATCCACTGTCCATTGGATTGTGATTTTCGCAGCTTTCCTAGCCAGCCCCCCGTATCATTGCAGGCAGTCAGTTAAAAAACCGCACCACATCAGGGTTCCAAATGCATTTTTTTGTGCATGTGATTTGTCAATGGTGACCTACTTTTTGATTTTTTAGCCCAATATAATGTTTTTTAAAAAGTCAACTTTACTAGTACCTAATCGAACCTCATTTAAGAACCTAGTTTATGCATAGCTACTGGCCTAATTTGAGGAATTAAACAAAGAAATTGCCTACTTTTGAGATTTTCTCAAAATGCAGTTTTCAGTCTTAAGAGGGTGCATTTGAAACAGTGACCACATTCACTATGGCCCGTTTCAAGCGTCGCACTACTGCCGTGCCGAATGCATTCAAAACGATAGATAATCGGCTGAAACCCTTCATTATCGATTGTTTTTAATTCATTCGTCGCGGCAGTAGTGCAACATTTGAAACAGGCTTAAAACTATTTTTCAAATAGTTTGTAGGCGGTTTCGGCAGCGCCGGTAAACCCTGGTTGTCATATATCGTAATTCATCGGCGATGATTCCCGATCCATTGTTGTTGACTATAATGAAGCACAATATATATTCTTATAGACAAAGGACTTTACGTATCAATGGTCACAGACAATAAGGATCGCCATTCGTCGATGAATTACGATAAATTGCGATAGATGAAAACCAGCCCTAAGGCCTGGTTCTCATATACCGCCGATGCCGGCGGCCCTCTTGGTGTTTGATCATTGGAGAAGAAAATAAACAAAAAGCATCACTTACCACGAACAATTAACGTCGCTGGTCATCGGCGGCATATGAGAACCAGGCTTTAAGCTTGCTTCTCATATGTCGCCGATGATCGGTGACGTTCATTGTCCTTGATCCCAGATGCATGAAGTCTTTTGTCTAGCTTCAATAATTTTCTTCTTCGATGATCTAGAACAAAGGTTGCAGAAGCGCTGCCGATCATCGGCCATATATGAGAACTAGGCTAGCTTTAAGACCACAAAGCCCAATTCCAGAAGTGACCGCCCACGTAATTGTTGCACCATCGAAAATCTTTTATTCAAACGTTTTTTTAGTTTCCAGAGTTTCTTACTGCAGATGATGCTGCTGATAGATTACGTGATTTCAAGTTAAGGCAAGTGCCATAGAATTCTCAAAGTAGAAAGATAACATTTCTATAGTATTCACTTAAAACTAATGAACCAATTTTTCGGTGATAATCTAAGTTTTGATCCAAACGAAGAGAAACATGCATATCACAACAGCTGGATAGAGTATTATAAAGGCCCGGTTCGATCGTCGAACTTTTCATGTGCCGAATCGAATGCAAATGAGCCTAAACTAAGACTTGTGTTCATTTGCATTCGATTCGGCACATGAAAAGTTTGAACTGGGCCTAAAATTAATAAATTTTCAAACTTTGGTTTCCAAATGTTGTAAAATGTAGCTAGAAATTATAGTCATGCAAACTTTGCAAGTTTTGGATACTTTAGACCATGCGGCCAAAGTTGATACCCTTTTCTCATAGAACGTATCAATTTCCACTGCATAGTACAAAGAAAAAAAGAGGAAAATTGGCTGACTCCGCGCAACTATACTTTCCGCATTTTGCGGCAACGAATTAACTTTGGCGAAGGTGCAGCGTCTAATTCCGGTTTTCCGCTCACGAAATTTGTCGTTCGAGTTCTTTGTCTTTTAGCCTTTCAACTGGGATTAATTTGATTTTTGATCACTTCTTTTCAGTTTTAACGATTAAAAATTTGCTTTGTGCAAAAACCTCGGTAGTCGAAAACCAGCTTATACCTGCTTGACCTTATTTATTTGGGATAAACTCATTGGTAAGCCATTCTGTGGCAATGCGCCCTCACGCGAAACTCGCAACCTTCGCAAGGCTATATATTCTACATCATACAACAACGAA
Source organism: Phenganax subtilis (assembly GCA_025434845.1). NCBI lineage: Eukaryota > Metazoa > Cnidaria > Anthozoa > Malacalcyonacea > Clavulariidae > Phenganax > Phenganax subtilis. The sequence goes on along the minus strand of JAOBYK010317803.1, from coordinate 1,737 downwards.
TTAAATTCGGTAAAGGTGCTTTGTCTTGTGCCTGTTTCCCACCATGTCGAATTTTCCGTGCGGAAAAAAAATCTAGCAACGTGATTGGTTCGCTTAAGAATTTTTCGCGGTGAAATGTATTGCCAGCCAATCAGTTTGTTAGATTTGGTTTACGCGTGGAAAATTTCGTCTAGTGGAAAATGGGCTTAGACCCTGCTCACATGCGTGAACATTGTGTACCGGCCAAGTGAGTGTCCCTGTCTGTAGAGGCGAGTCACCCCGGGACAACTAGACAAGTCATATGAACAGCACTATTCTTTCAAAAACGTGCAGATACAATTTTTGTCCAGGGCTAGAGAGTTGTCCCAAGACAACATTTTGTCCCGGGTTCATATGAACTGAGTCTGCAAGCCGGTTTTCTACTAGCGAAATTTATCGTGCGAATCCTTTGTCTTATATAAGCTCTCAACTAGAACTAAATTTGATTTTTGATCACTTGTCAGTTGTAACGAAAGAAAATTTTGCTTCGCGCGAAAAAGTCGCTAGTGGAAAACTGCCTGAAACAAGGCCTTATTCAGCGGAGCTAAACTCACTTGTTACCTATTCTGTGGAATTGCGCCCTGATGCACCCTACTCATTATATATTGTACTCTGCCTGACGTCAAGCAATTTCTTGTCTGGGTTATGCTTGAAAAACGAATGGCTTATATGACTCAACATTATGTTCTATTAGGCTGCAGTATGTTGGTCAACGATGTCAAATGTACATCAAACAGATCAAGATGGCATTAAATGACAAATCAGGCAAAGACGAAGATAAGAAAGTCAAAGTTATAGCTCTTCGAACTACATCCAATATACATACTTTAATCAAGGTAAGCTTGGCATTGTATATACTTATAGAGCTTGTATACGATTAATGGTAACTAAACCTTATTTAATCGTTGAGTCCTATAAATACTAGGGCTTTTCATACAATAATTTGGTATTTACTCGGTTTTTATGCATATTTAAGCTAAGCCGTTCATTTTTATAGCAATTTTGAGAATGTAGTTTCTTTATTTGCGTATCTTAAACCACTCTGGCAACTTTCCCTGTAGGAGGAAACCGAATTGCCCGGAGAAGACCTGCGACTTTTGATCGAATAGTCGACGGACTCTTTACATAAGGAAATTTTTGTTCGGTGGCGCAGCCGCTTGCATGGACTAGTGTCTTTTGCAACTACAGCTGTTGGTTCGATTCTCAGTGCGGACTTGACTTTCTCAAATGAAAAAAGGCCGTCAACTACTCTGCCGAAAGTCGTAAGTTTTCCCCGGGTCCTCCGGTTTCCTCCTACAGTGAAGGTTGACAGGAAGGGCTAGGATACCTTACAGATAGTCGTGAAAAGTGGTAAAGCGCATTAGCTTATATCCATATAGATTTAGCGTCGTATAATAAAAACATTGTAATCAAACCCTCAGAGATGAAAAGCTGCCGTCGTAACGAAAGGCACCTCAGCAACTTATTACAAGAATGCATTTCTTGTTTCTTTTTTTTTGCGTGTAAATCAAATGCCTAATGCTGTACGGTAAGCTTCATGAACCTTGCTTGGTTTTTTCAGAAAAATATCGGACCTTCGTGTTTTCGGTACAAACCTTACTACAAGATCCAACATTTCTGTGTGAACAGCTCGCTCGGATAATTAAGGCTGCTTTCCAGTTACGCGTTTTTGACACGCACGTACACGCACGTAAAAGTTTAAATCCTTCAAAGTTTCAT
>JAOBYK010317692.1:0-10001 GCA_025434845.1 Phenganax subtilis | reverse complement strand
TTCGATCACATTAACAGTTGGTGTCAAAAGTGGAGAATGGAATTGAACCAATCGAAATGTGAAGTTCTTTTGGTGACCAGAAATCTTAAACCTGTGCTCTGTACTTATGACCTTATGACGACGCCGCCATCAAGAGATTTAACGCCCAGAAAGATCTTGGAGTTATTATTACATCCGACCTAAATGGAACCAGCACGTATCCATGATATGCGCCAAAGCTAACAAAATGCTCGGCTTCATTAAAAGTTCTTCAATGGACATTCGCAATGAGAAAACTCGCCCTACGTTGTACAAGACAACGGTACGAAGTCAACTAGCATATTTTATGCAGATTTGGTTACCACAATCGGTATCTTTGATTGCCCAAGTTGAAAACGTTCAACGTCGGGCCACAAGATACATTTTGTCTTTACCATTCACTTCAGAAACACCGTACAAGAACAGGCTCATTAAAACTAGTTTGTTGCCACTATCACATTGGTATGAATACCAGGACTTGGTCTTGGATACGTCCAAGTAAAGACAACAGATCGGATAACGGGAAGAAACGATGGAACAGCAGAAATTATCGTAAAAACTCCTCGTGTGAATACTCTAACATGTCAGAACAGCTACTACTGTAGATATATCAGGACTTTTAACTGCCTACCATCAAATTTACGCCAACCTGACCTCTCAATCTGTCAATTCAAACACAGCCTACTTAAGTATTACCAAAACCTTGATGAAGTGGTGTATGACATTGCTATTGCACAAACGTTTAAAATAGAGTGTGTAAAATGCCATTGTGTCGTCCCTTGTCCAGTTTGGAATTTGTTGAAAAATTTGGAATTGTTGTGAATAAACGTATGAATGTTATAGACAGTGACATGAAGTAGAAGGAAACTAAACCTTAGACTAAAAAATATAAATGCCCAAGGATTTTTTTGGCCCATCAGTTAAAAAGGTCATCGTCTTATTTCTTGAGTGAAGATAGGGGAAAAATTTAAGGACTTTGAATTTTAGTTTAAATATTATAAAGCAGTTTGATTTCAACTTCGAGCACTAATAGTAGAATTATTTATTAATTTCTTTTAAATTAGTTCATTTATGAATGACCTGGGGTTTTTTGTGGCTTAAACAACGATTTTAGTGCAACGGTTAATATTAGTCAAAGTAGGGGCTAATATTAGTCAAACTAATATTAGCCCCTACTCTCTCCGGGAATACGCGTTTTCAGAAAGTCAACTTATGTGTATAAAGCTATTTCTATTGCTCAACGCTGTGAACTAAGGATTTTAATTTATCCACTTTTGCTTGAAGACAAACTTTGATAAAAAAAAGTTTAGTAAAAGCTCGGATAGGAGACTAACAGATCTCCGATTGCCCCAAAATTGCGTAAGTCGATTTCCTGCGATTTCAATGGCGGCCATTAACTTTGCAAGTGCCCTACGGAAAGGCATTCACCCCTTGAAAAAATGATTTGAAGAATGGTACCCCGGAGTGACGGTCTCTGTTTATAGGGCACTTGCTAGGCTAATGGCGGCCACTTGCGCTAAAATGATAGGCTTGAAGACTAAGTCGGACATCTCTTAGTCTCTAATCTGTGGTACAAGGCTTTGTCCATTTTGTGTAGCATTAGTCACATCCACATAAATGCCGAGAAGTTTAAAAAATGTGAAATTTAGTTAATCAAGCTTTTGCATAATAAGGAGGAAGTGACTTTATATGTTAATAAGAAAATGAAAGATTAGCATATAACTGTCAAGTATATATATCAAGTGTTTTTGTGTGAAAATTCTTTCAAATGTAACGTCTGTCACATGGAATTGCCCAGTAGTTGCAGTGCCCAATGAAGTTTCTAATGAAAAAGTTGTTTTAATATTATATGTAGTGAATCAGAGAGTTTAAGTGAACGAGATACAGATGAATTTGAAGACGAACAGGCAGAGTGTGATACCATCGTTAGTGGAGATGGTTCAAAAACGACATGGTCTCTTGTGTGTTCTACTAAAGAACAATGGGAAGAATTGGCAGAGAAATTTGCGAGGAGCGGGAATAGAAATGAGAAAATTCTTCACCAGACACTAACTGTGGATTTCTTGGCAGAAATTACTCGAATGCTGGAAGCCAAGGTAAACATTGTTCTACTGCATGCCATTCAGTTTTTGTTGACGTGTTTAATCCGTTATCTAGACAAGTTTGTAGCTATTAGATCTCTCCTTGACCGGTGATATTGTGTGTGGTGTTAGAAAAAGCGAGAAAATGCAAAATCAGCGGAGTCCCTTCATTCAAGACTGTAGTTGGATAGTTACACGCTTCCATGTTATATGTATATATTGCGTGGCAGTGTTCAGAAGTACTCGATATCATTAGTCAATAATTAATTTTTTTGCTTGGTTTTTTTAACTCTTGAGATTTAACACACACCCCCGCCCCCCATGGAAATCAACTTTAAGTTAATGAAACCAGCGTGTTCTTCGTTTTGATTTTATATAAAGTATTGCCATCTATACCTACCTACCAAATAAATAATTTCCCATGTAACATTGGTGTATGTAGGCTAGTAAAATGTTATGCACACAATAATTGTAACGCACTTTCAGTGGCAATTTTCTTGAAGGCGTCAAACCTTCGACTTCTACGGATGTCACCAAACTGTGGTTTGCGACAAGATATCGCTTGTCTTTCGGATTTATGACTTCTACGATTCCGCAAAATGGCATTTTTAGAAGTGTGCAGTGCCATTATGAGATAGTTCTTACTGACATTGGCAATGACATAAGCATAGGACAATTATTTTAAGAGGGAAAATGAGGCTCCAAGCTGGTCCTAAAATACTTAGATTGGATATATTTTCAGGACAAAGCTTTTCGTAAGAAGATGCTGGTAGAAATGGCTCCGCGGAGATCATCAGATAGGATTGCAATCAAAGCACAGCAGAAAGAAGAAGAGGACAAGCAAGCTGAGATTGAGAAACAACAAGAGAAGGAACGGCTAGCTGAGATTAAGAAACAAGAGGCTGAGGCAAAGGAAAAAGAACGACAAATACTTGCTGAAAAACGACAGCGAGGTACATTCATAATAATCTGTTAGTAGCACCTGCAGCGATTGGATAAATTGCGAAAAGACCTGCGTTGGCTGTACGCTGTATAGTAGCGAATTTCTCCAAATCTCAAAAGAATCTGCGCTGCAAGCAACTTTTCCCCCGAAAATGTTGATCAAACAATCTTCCTTAGCGTGAACTTTTGTTCGGTTTACAAAGTTTCTTTTACTGGTCAACCGGTGTAACTAATTTTTGTGGACGAAAATGAAAACTGAAGGCCGATATTTTGGTAGACAACAATTTTATATTGTTTTCTATTGAGAATATATTTTTAGTTGGGTTACACGAATTATTGCTTTTGCTTGATTAAGAAGTATTTCAATTTATAGAATAAGCGAAATCGTTTTTTCCTGTGTTGCTAAAACAACACTTGTGCTAACTTAAAACGATTCCAAATAATGTGGAAACACTCACCCAACGTGTTCGTGTTCTATAACTCCTGCAAACTAGCACAAGTGTTTCTGTGAACACGGAAAACGTTTTCTGTGTCTTAAGTGTTTCCCATTTGAAATGTATTCTTTTTGCACCCCAGGAAACATACTTAAGTGTCGAGTGGAAAGCAACGTTTTCTAGTATGCGTACTGCTTTAATTTGTGTCTTCGTGTACCTGACTTAGTTGAGTAACGTCTGCTATGGTTGAGTGTTCTTTGATGAAGGTGTTTTTTATAGAACGTGCTGAGCGGGCGAGGTTACGAGAGGAAAGGCAGTGGTTGGTTATGAATGGCGGTGATGTGCCTGAGGAAATTTTGCAGTCGTTAGAGAAGAATGGTGCTGTAGAAGAGGATGATGACGAGGAAAATGACGATAAGAAACTGGATGAATTAGACAAGTACGTGCGATGGTAGAACCCTACAGGGATGAGCAATTTTTATTTGAGAAGTTGTCCTTTACAATTTATATTTATTTGCTCGTCCATTGCGCGCCGAAAATTGGCAAATTTCCCCTTGTTAAGAATCTTTGTCGAAATGCTAGTCATGTTACCCTCTTGCATATGTATCCGACAGTCAAGGAAAACGCGTTCATCTTTCACACGAACAAGTGAACTTGTCAAGAAACTTGTCGAGAAAAAAGTTGTTCGCCTGTACGGAGTTTTAGGCGTCTAGTATCATGAGATATTAGAGAGTTGAGCAAGCGACATTTTAGGCAACACGAACAACATGAGAAACGTCATAGGACTGGTTCAAGCACTGTGATTGGTGGAAAACGTCAAGTTTACTTTCGGTCGACGTCCGTGTTTTCAAAACGCCGCTTGCTCAAGCTCTCTATTTTTTTTCTAGGCCTTCATATAACCCAACGCTCTATAATCATACGTAGCACGTTCGAAACCTTTCTTGGCCGGTAAAAAATTCAGTGGCTGCGGTCAGGCTATCCCCATAGCTTGGAGATTATTAACAACGACATTCTTCTACTTGAGTACTTCCCACAACATGCAGTACAGCAAAGCGCAGTACAGTAGATTGCCAGTCATTTTCTTTGACGAGTAAATTATGTGTGGGGTTAAGCGAAGCAGAAGTAGAGTAGTACACTTTATATATAAGCAATTTGTAATATTTTTAGAGCGTTTGAAGGTGATGTCGACATGTACACAGGAATGTATAAAGGTAAAAAGCGTGAACGTATAATTTTTCCTATATTTAGGTCAAGGATTGCACATGTTTATTTAATATGCCACATTATCAACTTCCATAAGTAGAACGAGAATTCGACGAAGTCGTCTTGTTCAGCCAGTATTTACATTAGTCGCACTCGCTGTAAGACTTTTGAGCCGTCTAGACGTTAAGGTTGTGTGCTAACCTACAGTATGTGATATAACCTGTTGCTGTAAAGTGATAATGGTAAATTGTTCTCTGTTTGTAGTGCTTGAGACTTTGAAGAACCACGAGGATGGATGGCCGTTTCTAGAACCTGTTGAAGAATCTTACGCACCGCACTATTTTGAAATTGTTACGGTAACGTTTTGTAAATTTTTTCGCATGTAAGTTATTAAGATGTTTATAGAGAAACAAAGTTGGGCGATATTGAAATTTCAATACCGGTTGCGGTATTTTTAAAATATCGTGGTATACCGTCAAAATCTTTCAAGGGAAATGAGTGGTCTACAGTAAATGAAGTTTACACTCGGCAAATTCAAGAAAATGATCATTCTAACAATTCTTGCTTCCATATTATCGCCTGCTGTCACAAAATTTACTTTTACTGATTCTAATTATGTCAAGTTTTAGCAATTAACGATGCTGCAATATGTTCAAATCTATTCTATAGGCTATACCCTATTTCGCGTGCGCCATACAATGTGTTTGTTTTTCGTTAGTAAAAGCATAAACTAATGATAGCCATGATACCGGTATATCTTTCAGCGAACCGCCGACAACGGTATACCGGGATAGCGTCAAAAGCAACACTGCCATACCGGTATCGACTAAATAACGTTAATAACTAGAAATACCGGTATACCGCCCAACATTATAGCTAGAGATATATACGCATAATTGTATTGCATATAAAATCTCGTTTCCCTTCTTGAATAAAATTCCTCTTTACTAGGTGAATTAAACAGAAAGGTAAAATTATGAATTTATGTACGCATCAAGGAAAATTGGGAGTCTTATATAATTATACTTTGGGCCTGGTCTGTTCGTGTGATTCTATACCAAAAAACTCGTCAAAGCCTGTTTACCGGAACAAAGTTCACCGTAAGCGGTTGAATCGTACAAATTTGCTTGACTCCGTAGTTTTTTTAAACACGATGAGCCGTTTATCAGAAATACCCCGGCTAGCCGGAATAGAGTATTTTCTCTGCTAAATCTCTTGCACCGCCATATGCCAGGATCCCGCGCCTAGCCAAGATGAAATATGACTCGATTATGCAAACGCTCAATATACTTAGCATCACTCACACTCTTATTTAGCTTAGCGGGGTCAGGGCTTTTGATAAAACCTTGCTAGCATATTTATGCAGTTTCTAATTTTGTAGAATCCCATGGATTTGTCGACAATTGAGAAGAAAATTGATGCGAAGGAATACAAAGGATTAAAAGAGGTACTTTTTATATGATCCTGCATTGTGGTAGAAACCAGTTCGAATCCCATAGTAGCTAGGAAATTTTGTGTAATTCCACATACCATTCTTCCATGAACTCGAATACGTCTCATAAGAACTTGATGTTACAACACGCAATTTGGCTATAGTGCTAGTGCAAAATTAGTGATATGACACTGGAGCTCATATGCACCGAAATTATACGCCTGTACGGAGTGTTCGTGGAGTAACTGCGAGCTCTGCGAAGTTTCGGCAATAGAGAGCTGATATGTGTAAGTTTCCTTTGATAAAGCAATGCCTAGCCTTTCGTGGAAAAGGCAACATGACTCGCTGTTGAATTATTACTGCTTTCAAGCAACTGCTAACTGCGAACTTTTTCATGCGTGTTGAGGTTTGAAAGTTCATGTGTACTAACAACCAACACGTACATCTTGAGGTTATAATATTTCCATTTTTGGCAGTTTGCCCCCGCCGTAATGATAAAATGTGATATTTTGTTGTTGAAACGTGCACGTTTGTAGGAGAAAAACGTCCGTCTTTGATACGTAAAGAAACATGAAAAATGTTTGCGGTTTACGATTGATAGCTGTGGTAGTGTGTTTCGTTCAAAGAACAGTTTGTCGAGCTGATAGAACTCATCTATAGGAACATTTTAAAAGTTTAATCGTATTGCATGATGTAACGTTGCTGAGAACAAAAAATTTGTCTCGAGCGGGACTTGATTAACCCTTATCTGTAAGGATATGATATGATATGATGTTTTGTTGGTTATCCCTGCAGGGGCTTTTCATTACCGACTTACAATTTAGGGCAACTATATGGTATTTAATGTGTCTATGTGCATATATAACCTAAGCTATTTATCATTACAAAAATTGTGGTATTATAGTTTTGCTAAACTGCTTATCCTAACCCACGCTGTCAACTATATTCTTGTAGGAGGAAACCGAAGTGGCCGTAGAAAACCTAAGACCTTTGGCAGTTTAGTTGACGAACTCTATTCATATGAGAGAGTTAAGTCGGCCCTGAGAATTTGAACCCACAGCACTTTTGGTGAAAGGCGCTCGTCCCAACGACTGCGCAACCGAAGCCTCATATGTACGAGGCTGTTGGCCAGCTAGGTTTTGTTCAACTTGCAACAATACACTGATATTTTTAATATGTTTGTAGTTCATTTCTGATGTCAAATTGATGTTCAAGAATTGCCTTGAGTATAACGGGGAGTCAAGCAGTAAGTCTTTTATAATGCTATGTAATAGAATCACTTTCGTAGCTTAACTTTGATTTTCATATGTTGTGATTCATTATAATACATCAACGATGTTGTGTCAATACGTTTTACCACGAAAACGGTTTTGCTCAAGTGACCCACATATTTGGCATAAAGATGCAGAAAATTTATTCCTACCGATAAAGGCTTGCGCATGAATGATCACCGACAATAGGCATCGCCAAAGAATTGCAATCGCCATTGAATTGCGTTTGCTAAAAGCCAGTAATCTGTAATCCCCCCCCCCGCCATCACAAGCATCTCAAAAATCAATAAACATTTTTCGTCATTGTCACCAACTCGCCAAAGAAGTGCGATCGGAAAACATATGAAAACTGAAAACCGATGAAATACTAACAACAGAGCGCAGAAAAAGTGTCCCGATTATTGCTGATAAATTCCGATACGTGAACACGAGAGTTACAATGCTCACTAATGATAGGAAATTTATCGTATTTCATCGGGTAGCTGATATTTGTAATGAGTTTTGACGAATTGGGATGATTTACAATGGTGCGAAAGACTGGTACGGCTTTTCGTTGTTATCATAGCAACATTGTCAAAATATCAAAATAAATTAAGGCGGGAAGTCGAATTTGTTGGAAAGGTTTCTCTTCAGATAAAGTTTAAAAAACCATCTACTCGAATATGAGTGTTTTTTATGAATATAGAGAGGGAATCACCTGGCCTTTCTGCAAACAATTTTTCAAGGCGCGCACAAAGTTGTAACTCCGAATGTGCTCGGCTTGTTTGCCAGCAAGTTCTTTTTTATTGACTTGGTCTGAGGGAAAAGAATGTTCATGGTCTACGCTCATTATAAAAATTTCTCTGGAAAAAGTCATAAAATTATTTATTCGACTACAAGGAATCAGAAAAAAACGAAGTCAAAACATTTGTTGGTTTTGTTACTTTCATTTAGCGGCTAACACGCTACGACTAACCGTCACTTGTGTACACGTTCCAGACGTTTTATCTGCAATTCATCCATTTCGGTTTTATGAAAAGTTCAACATATCACGGTTGCATTATTTTATTTTACATACTTGAATTAAATTTCTCGCCGCGGAAATGTAGTTAACATGCAATACTTTTTCGGCGAAATTATCCCTCCATGGAAGTCATCAAACGACCAAGTTAATTTCCATGGACTTGGTGTTTATAAACAGATATTTTAGCGTAGACAGCCATCATAAGTTTTAAAAAACGGTACTATTCATGTATCTGTTAAAAATTTCCTCCAGGGGCCCGTTGTATAAAAGCGTGGTTGAAGTTCACTATAGCTAAATACGATTGTCAACCAATCAAGAATTAACTACTTATTAACTGCAAAATCGTTGTTAAAATGTAGTTAAAAGTTTCATACAACCGGCCCCTGAATGTCATGTTTGGAGAAAAAACAGCAAAAATACAACGGGCATGAAAAACACGCTCCTGTTCTACTTCTGCATCACGCACCGATCAGCGCCTGATGAGCACGTTGCACTACTTTATACATAAGCGCCCTGATATATCGACTTTACCATGATCCTTTGCGCAGATGGCTTTCACGTGATGATAATGTCATCGCTTTAAAAAGAACAACGTTGAGAGAAAGGAAATTAATTATCTACAGTTTAAAAAAGTGCGAAGTTTCCAGTGAAGTCGATCAGCGGTTGATGGTGGAATAGAAACTCCAGCGAAATGTAAATAATCTGGAATGCTGATTCAACAAAAAAGCGCCAATGACTGGGTGAAGCCACACGGATCACTAATATTTTTCATCCCTCCCCCAGAAACGACCTCATGTTTTTGTCTTGGCTTTAGGAGTTTAAGCCGTAAAAACATTTTTTTGGCTAATGGCTCAATTTTTGTGAAACTTTGAGAATAAGTGTAGTTGACACAGAACTATACTACTTTGGAGGTTTAAACATTTAAGATAAGATAAGATAAGACTAGGTTACCCACAGGGTAAGGAATGCTGCCTGAGCGTAGCTTAGTGGTCGAAGATGCATCGCCTAAAAACGTTAACTAATCAAATTTAATCTTCAAGCTCATCGTAAAATGTGACGTGAAATAGTGTGATATTAGAATATTAAGTAAAAGTAGCAATAGTGAAAAATTCATCAGATGATTCGTTAAAGCCACAGATATGCATTTTCTTGAGCGCTGTTTTAATGCACATCACATCCGATGATGCGAAGTACTATACACATAGCTCATATTTCTTAGTATGGACATACAGTTACAGTAACTGTCATCTACGACTAATTTACAGCATATACAACTGTATTTATTACAATGTAAATTCTAACAAATAAAGGTGACGGAACTGTCGTAAGTGTCGTTGTCTGACTTTTAGTAAAACATTTTGTTTTATCATCAGGTGACTTTGACTGCGTGTCAATAAGTCCTCATCCAAAATTATTGAAATTCAGGCGTATTTAGCTTCTGGCGAACTTTTTTGTCGATAAACATGTTCTGCAAACACCATAAAGACCTTATAGAGAATATTCAATTCCAATTTCTTTGACTTCATCACTCTCAAAGATCGCTGAAGACTTTGTAGTATCTGACTATATCAAGCCAGCTGTTATCAAGTCTCTTGACTCGAATCAATTCGGGACCAT
>JAOBYK010317581.1:0-18645 GCA_025434845.1 Phenganax subtilis | reverse complement strand
TCATAAATTCCAAATGGGGAAATGAAAAATTAAAACATGCATGTCGTATTTCTCTAATTGTAACTTGTACGTTCTGATGTGAAACAATCATGTTGTATATAGTGTCCACGTATTTTGGCTCAGAGTGTTCAAACACTTCTGAAAATTAAATTCAGTGCGGCAGTTCTAAAATTAAATACTTCAACATTCAAAGCCACTGGCCAGCTATGAATCAATCTAGTAAAGCTTTTCCTTATAAGTATTCAACAGCGTTTGCCTGACAAAGGCAAATGCGAAGTTTCAAGTTGTAACTTTGCACTATCCTTGGATCCCTAGTTCGTCTTTTGGCTGCGTGTAACTGCGTGCTGTTTCCAGTTATTTTTCAACAGGTGCTTATACTTTTCTTTTCACGCTTTGTTAAACACAACTTTTCATCGTCAAGTCATGTTGCAATTTCAGTCTAGTGAGATCCGCAGGACGGATACTTCACATTGCAATTTAATCAGGGAATTTCCAGCGCTGAGTCGATAATTGTGGACGACTAACTTCTGAATTTAACTGACGGAATAGATGTCCGCCCCTCGAGCGGCTTGTATTGGGCCGGTCTTCATGACCTTTGCTGCCATGGCTGTATTGTTTTATGTTGCTGGTAGAAACTATTATGACTTAAATACAGAAAGACCAGAAGATACGACTGATACAAATGATACTTTGATAAAACGTCGTGGGTTAGCAGGTCACCACAAAGCAACTCGAGTGTGTCTCTCTCCTGAGTGCATTGACGTTGCCAGACACATCCGTGATGCCTTAAATACAAATATTAAACCTTGCGAAGATTTCTACAGTTTTGCGTGTGGAAACTGGAAGAAATATAATCCTCTTCCCAAAAGTTACAACGACTTCAACACATTTTCAAAACTTTCTCATGATATTGAAAAACAACTAAAAAGTCTCCTTGAAAACGATATAAAGATTGATTCCAGGTCTGTTGACGCGGGATCTGTGCGAAAAGCGAAACATTTTTATCAATCTTGCATGGACATGGATGAGATTGAAAGATTAGGACCACGTCCGATGCTCAATTTCATCGAAAGTATTGGTTCCTGGGCGGTTGCTGGAAGGAAGTCGTGGCGAGCTACGCACTGGAATATTTATAAAGTTCTCAAGCATATTCAAAAGTTATATTATCCTGCTTCACCGTTCTTCTCTGTCGAAGTCACTAATGATCATTTGAATTCGACAAGGCATCTTATTAAGGTTTAATCATGTATGCCTGAGAAAGAAGAAATTTCTTGCTTTTCTTTTATTAATTTAGAATCACTTTATCATTTAGATTGAACAATCTGGATTGAGTTTGCAAAGAGAAATATATCTCAAGCACCCAGAGGTATAAAATCGATCGATAATAATTTGACCATTGTAGTATCATGATAAATATCGATGAAGGTATTTTCCCAAATTGATGAGGGTGGGTTATCGAATTTATCACGATTCTTTGGGAACCAAAATCGCCCAAATTCACAGTTGGAGACAAGGCCTGCTCCATTGGGCATTATGATAGAAATCACTTGGCTGTGCGGCAACATTCTTCAAAGAAGTAGTCACTTATTTTCAATTTGTCATTGTTGCTTGGCGAAATCCTCTGATTTCATCTTAAAATTCTTTGCCCAGAAGATCTCGCGCGGTTCCGTGGGTCAGTTTCCACTTAGCCCAATTTTCTCGGCCCATGAGAGCGGGTTCATTGAAATGCCAAAATAGTTCGTTATGGTCCGCAATTGCGTGAGTCAACATTACTAATATGCATTTTAAAGATGGTGCAGATATATGAAGACTATATGGCTAAAGTTGCTGTGCTTCTTGGAGCAAAACCTGCAATTGCTAAAGTTCACATGAAGCAAGTGATGGAATTTGAAACACGTTTAGCGCATGTAAGTAAAGGGCAGTTTACATTTAGGAAAATTATCGCGAAATAAGTTTTCTCTTATTCTAATATACAGTTTTGTGGAAACACCACGTAATTTTACTCACAATTATACCCGAGAAAATGTGTTTACCTCGCGAATATATTCTCTAGCGCGGACTTCTAGCATTTTCACTCTTGCCTACTTTACATAGCTACGTGATTGTATGTCCTTGTGAAAAGCATTGTGAAAGCAGCTTTTAGTGAACCATGTCTGAATTTTCACCATCTATGAACGAAGAACCATTTCTACCTCGCCTACTGTCGTTGCTGTTTTTTGCCCTTACTGTGTAACCTTCACAGATCATGAAACTACTCTCACTATACTCATGATTAATGTCACCATCCACAATATCTACGACGGTGTGTTTTTCATGTTCACGGTAGGATATGACCAAGATTTATTTTGAGTTTAGATGACTGCATCTGCTGAGGACAAGGCTGAAGGAATCTATCGTCGAATGAAGATCAAAGAGCTTCTTTATCGTGTACCTCAGGTGATGCATCACTTTTTAAAACAGTAGTTATGTGAACTCGTGAAGAAAGAAGTGATAGCAGAGAATTTGCACGGCGTATAGGCTCCTTCGTGGAGTGAAAGAAAACTCAAGACTCTGAATTGCACTACTGTAAAGCCTGGTACTCATATGCCGCTGGTGATCGGCGACGTTCATTGTTCTTGGTCACCGACGCTTAAACTCTTTTGTCTAGCTCCGATAATTTTCTTCCCCAATGATCAAACACAAAGAGGGCCACCAGCATAGGCAATATATGAGAACCAGGCCTACACCCTGGTTCTCATATGCCGCCGATGATCGGCGATGTTTATTGTCATTGGTCGTTGATGCTAGCTCTAATTTTCTTCTCCAGTAATCAAACACAAAGAAGGCCGCCGGCATCGGCGATATTTGTGAACCAGACCTAACGAAGGCTGTTTGCAGGGAATTTGTAACAAAAATCTTGAAATTTCGTGTTCATTTCATAGTTTCCGTGGTTAGAACATTTTAAGTATATTTTCCCTGATGCTCACGTCAGTAAGTCAGATATCGTGTTGTCTACATCTCCAAGCTATCTCCGTCAAGTTTCGAAACTCATAAAACGAACAAAGAAAAAGTAAGTACGAGTTGTTGTGGTAAAGTTGTCTGGACAACTGGATTGACCTTATACAGGGTGTCTCAAAAAAAATGTAATTCAGCTTTGGCACGCTATTGTGCAAAAATTACCAGGTGAACGAGTGTAATTTTCTGATATTTAAAAAGATTAGGCTTTTAGCTGTTGAATGGTGTGTTTTTCGTAACACATGCACAGATTGAAAATGAGCAAATACGAGCGCAATGAAAAAGCTTCGTCAAAATTGCATTCTTTCACCTCTGTGCCTAATTTTTGAGATGCTAAACAAAAGAAAACTCAATTAATCAACAACGTCTCAAAAACTGGCTTTCTTAGAAATGATTGCTATTTAAAACTTAAAAACTTTCAAGGTTATGCTCCCACAACCTTTTTTGCATGAGGTCACCGTCTGTCTCGACGCACAATTGGTATGGACATAGCATGCCTTTCACTGCAAACTTCCCAGTTTCGCTAAAAAAATTTAACTGCAAATGTTCTTTGCTATATCAAGAGTTGAGCTATCTTGCCTTTGTGCAAAATGTGCCGAAGAACTGCATATGCATAGTTAATTAGAGGCTAACCCAAGTCCCTAAGAGATTTGATATTCAGTAGTGAAAGAATGCGATTTCGACCAAGCTTTTTCATCGCACTCGCATTTGCTCATTGTTGCTCCATATGTTATAAAAAACACGTCATTCAACAGCTAAACGCCTGATCTTTCTAAATATTAAAAAATTACACTTGTTTGCCGCATCATTCTTGTACAATAGCGAGCCAAAGTTGGATTACGTTTTTTTTTTGGACACAGCCAGATTTGTCATTTTTAAGAAACTGGTCTCAGACTAGCGCGTTACGGATTGATCCTAAGCTGTCTTTACTCTCGGTGGTGAATTCGACGGTAGAATTACTCATTATCATGAATAAAAAACACATGTAGACAATCAGAAAGTCTCAATATTCCTTCGAATCAACTTCGATACATCGTTTCGTGCCGCTGGATGGATTTTTCTGTATGTTTCAGAATACTTTCAAACTATTTGGTGTGGCAAATGATTCGTTCCAAAGTAAATTTACTTTCTAATTCAATTCGAAGTGCTTATGGAGATCTCTATTACAAAATGCCCGGGAAACTGAAGGAAAGAGACTTGACTTCTACGGATTCACTTGTCAAGACAGCATACTTTCAACATTTCTCGTATGTACTTAAGATTTTGAAACAACATTCACTCTGTATCTCTATAGCATTTCATTGCCGCAAGATCAATTTAAACACGTCTTTTTGCAGTGTGAGAAGTTAGCTACTATTATGCATCTAAGGGGGTCATGGGATTTTGAACAGTGTACGTTACCCGACTACAATTCACACAAATGCATTCATGCTAGGTTGCTCGTATTTCTCAATATATGAAACTAAACAATTCATTTCGTTTTCTGAAACTTTTACCTCTGGTTTTGTTCATAACTCTTTTCAATGTTTGTACTCAAGGATATACACAAGAGGTTTCCAAAAAATTTTCTATACGTATCGGGTAGTAGTTTCATTATTCGTAATGATAGGTTGAAGACGGATAGTGAAACTGAATAAGAAATTTTTAGCAACCTCTTGCATGCATGTATCCTTGATTGAAAAGAATTATATATAATTCATTTTCCCATTGCCAATGGTGGTTATTTCAATTCAGGTGATAGAGTTGAAAACAGTTTGAAATCACCAATGCAGCGAAAAATTTGGACAGCTGTGTGATTTCAAATTTGAGTTTTCATCTTGTTGAATGATGTAGTATTATATTTCTTTTGTAGGTTGTTGTCAAACTATGTGACTTGGCAAATGATAAGAGAAAAAGTCGGTCTTCTCTCCAAACCATTTCGAAAAGCTCGCTCTGATTTCAACAATAATATCACAGGAGTGAAAGATAGTGAAGATCGCTGGAGGACTTGTACAAGTATTACCAACGATAATTTGGGGGTTCCTATTGGCAGTTTGTACATAAAAAAGTATTTTGACGATGCACGAGTCAACACGGTGAGTGAACTTACTACTGCTTCACAACTGCACTCTTCTAACACGCGCGTAAATATATGTAGCATGTAGCCTGTGCTAGTTTCTTTGCCTTGTAAATAGAGTCATATAATTTCAATGAATCAATAGGGACCTTAAGATTCTACGACGCGAGCTCAACAACGCGAACGTTGAAATGAACACCTTTCATTTCAAATACAACATCACACATCCTGAATAATATGCTTGTGTTGCTATAGCAGTTTATATCACGAATTTAACATAAGAAAACTTTTCCTAAAATTCAGAATAAAAAACTTGTGATTTGTCTCGGGTACAAAGCTTTCCTTGTTTGCGACTTGAGTTTTCGAAAATCACGTCGCCCTTATCTGAACTAGAATTACGACGCGATACATATAACTTTCTTTAAATACAGCAGTGGTTGTTTCCAATGTTGGCAGAGTCATAATAATATTAAAACGTTATTGTTGTATCAATAATGCTGTATTTCATTTTGTAAACAATACCTTCAACATAAAGTAAACCCAATATTCATAGTCGCGTCGTAGAATCTTACGGTCCCTAATTTCGCGGCGATCAACCGCGAGATATGTGTACTTTACTGCAGTTATTTTATGAGAGGTGAAAAATGAAAGATTCTTTTTCGGCGACATAAGCTTGTGAAACCTTTCGTTTACCCGTAGGCTTTCAAATAATAGAGGGGTTCAGATCTAAATTCCACTACCGCTGCCGCTATACCTATTGCTACCTAAACTCATATTTGATTGGTTGATCAATTAGATAAGACGCATCTCATTGTTTGGTCTTGGCAAATGGTAGTCGTATTGAACAGATTTTGATAATTTCGTATAGGTTTGGAGCCTTCCCCAAGTTCACTCTTCATTCACTTTTATACCATATTAAACTTTTTTTATGTGTTATGTTTTAGTCCATGTCCATGATTAGAAATATCTTGGATGTGTTTAAAGATAGAGTGACGCGACATGACTGGATTGACGCAAAAACAACGGAAGGAATTTTGGATAAAGTAAAATTATTTCAGCAAAGTTTTAAATTTTCCTCGCTATACTTTGATTGCCTGAAAAATATGCATTATATGTGATTAGAGTTTGAAGAGACTAAGCTTTAACATTTATTTCATATACACGGTCAAATTTCAGTATGTTTATTGTTTATATCTTTTCACTTGAATTAGATATAGCTACAATTTCGGTCTAATACGAACGTCGCTGTTCCCATAGGAACTCTTAATTATGCATGCAGTTATGAATCTTAAACCAGCGTATATATATTACTGTATGTAATATGTAGTAAACGAGAAAACGTTTATTACCGGTGTTTGAAACACCGAAAAGATCGTTGAAAAAGTAGAAAAACGAGGCGGTATAGCCGAGTATATTTTGCACACTTTGACGTCGTTTAGATACAGGTAATGCTTCTCAAACGAACTTGTATTTAAAAAGAAAATAGAGGCCAAAGTAATGAGTGATTAGTACCGAGTAATCAAGACTACAGCCTGTTTTCCACTAGCGTTTTTTTTTCTTGCGAAGCGACTAATTTTATTTTTCTCATGAGCTTTTAGTTACAACTAATTAGTTTTTAAGATTCTTGTAGTTTTGCATGGTGAAACAACAATATCAGTATTCGTTCAATTCTTTTCATTTTGAACACTGCAAAAATCGCTTCGCGCGAAAAATATCGCTAGTGGAGAACAGTCTTACGATAAAGTGCTGATTTCTTTCGTGTTTTGCTGGTGAATGATTAATGAGTTTGAGAATTGTTTTTCAAGGCGAACGCCGTGGTTAGTAAAGTTGGATACGCAGCTTATATCAAGAATCCACGATCTCTGAGAAAGCGATTCAAATCGGTAGGTTTCTTACATATATTAGAGCAAGCCTGTCATGCACACTATATTCCACCATAGAGCGAGACTGTAAGCCAGTATGCAAGAGCATCATGCGCTGCTATTGTACTCCATGCTCGGACGTACATTCATAATAAATTTGCTATTTCCTGTACTAGTTTTTGTTCGACTAGCGTTTAATTTCAAAATATACTCTGATATATAATTAATATCATTGTCATTAAACATGCTCAGCGTCCTATAATGCTAGACATGCAGGTAACGTTTGAGTTGTTATGAAAAGTTGAATACTCTTTAATGCATACTAGTGATTGTTTAGCTTGAAGTTGATCCAAAAAGATTCTTGTGGAATAACGTTAATGTTGACAAGTGGGTGAGACGAAGGTTGTTTGCAAAATTACGAAAAGCTGTCGACGCAGAAAAGTACGTTAAGTATATATCGGCCAGCCAGCCGCTTCATTATCCGTGATAAAGGGGCTGGCCCTGCAACGTAGGATTTTGATTAATAGTTATGCAAAAGTTCAATTTGGAATTTCATTCTATTGAACTGTTTTTACATATTTATCTGATGAAGACTGCTACATATATATACAGTCAAAAATTTAATAAATGTATTTTTATGTTTCAACAATATACACATACATGATAATTCTAGCCATCCCAGTCGAGAATCGAACCCGAATCTCGGAATTACCTCATCCCGGTGCTCTTACTATAAGCTACTGAGACGCGCGACTGAAATGGCCATAACTCCCACTTTTTTGTAACGCTGCGGCATTCAAGTCTGTCAAAAGGCATAAATACATCTCATGTACCAAAAGTAGAGTGGGTGACTTCCCGCAAGCAGCAGAGTTACACTCACAACTCTTGTATGCAAGGGGCATCCATGATGTTTCAATTTAAAAGAGGATTTATTTAAACGTATGTGTATTATTGATAGTTACATCCTCTCTTAAATAAAAACAATTTTACGTTACTTCAAGTCGCTGTCTACACAATTGTCTCTCATATATATTCATACATACTTATATCATAGATTAGTCACTAAAAATACACTTCTACCTATTTGATCAATTGTTTAGATGGCCAATGTTCCCACAAACAATCAATGCGATGTACCAGTTTTATGAAAATGAGATAGGTAGCTATATCATTGAATCATTTGTAATTCTTTAAAAATTTTTTTTCTTCAGTTTTTGGTATTCCATTTATTTGTTACTTGTTTATTTATTTATTATATTTTATTTTAGTTATTCCCGCTGGAATTTTACGTCCTCCATTTTACCACACAGGCAATGTACCGAGGTAACATATTCAATTTACCGATTTTCCAGAAACTTCAACAAATAATTCTTGCCTGTCTTGTAGGTCTCTTACGTATGGAGCGATTGGATCGATAATTGGTCATGAACTCACCCACGGTTTTGATAATACTGGTAAGACAAGTGTCGGGATGAAAATGTGGGGATGTAAAACAAAAAATGTTGGGATGTAAAAACGCTAAATAAAAAGAATCACTTCACTATAATCAGTGGCATACTACATGCTACATTTTTTTGTTCTTGTCTCATAAACAATGTTGGCAATCGTTAAGGTCGACGTTTTGACAAGAATGGTAACATTATTGGCGAATGGTGGCAAGCCTCCACACTGAAAGAATTCGATAAAAGAGCACGATGCATTGAGCAACAATATTCAAAATATAAGATTCAAAATAAATATCCAGTGAGTTTTCTTAGTTTTGGGAACTTCTTGAAACTAACTTGCAGAAGATTCTCAGCGACATTATCAGTTTTCGCACAATTTCTTTAGTTCACTCTTACCATTTCCTGGAATTTCTGGCTAAAGTTGATCTTTTTTCGCACTCTATATTGTATATTCCATTTATAGCTCAACGGGAAAGTCACTCTTGGTGAAAATATTGCAGATAATGGAGGAACAAAATTGTCCTATTATGTAAGTTGGCTGCCATGTTATTTGTATAACTTCATTTCGACCGGCGTGTAGTGACATTTGATTACCGTTGCTTGGGTAGTCACGAAAAAGAGAAGGTTAAGAATCAAACTGCATGCGTCCGACAGCATTGCGTACTGTATGTGTAACCATAGCAACTGACCATGCATAAGCTGACGAACCTGTCTTCTACAGTATGTTTAATAATGAACTGTATTTTGTTATCGTAAGTGGCGTACCCAGAATTTAAACTTTGGAGGGGCAAACATGATAAAACTACGAGTGTATTCACACATCGCGTCCCTCCCTTCCTCCCATGATTCCCAGAGTGCAGCTTTTCATAAGGGCACTTCCTCTGCCCCTTAGTTGCGCCGCAGGCTCGGAGCATGTTATCCTATTTTGCACAGAACCTTGCAATCTGAGAAGAAAGTTATGTCCTTGAAAAGGTAGTGCAGGGAGAAGTAAACATTAGAATATTTATCTCTATACGAAATGAGACTTTGCCCGCTTTGTAATAAAGAACTAAAATGGTGCGAAAATGTGAACGTTTTGATTCAGTTAGCAGATGAGCACAGACCGTTTTCAAAACAATCGTAAAATCCTGCAAGTCAATAACTCTTTTCCAGAAGATTTGGTTTCCGTGCATTGGGGCAAAAGATTAGCAATCGGGTTTCTGGATTAGCTTGGTTTGACCAAGTTTCTCCATTATTGCTATTAACTTTTCGCTTGAAATATTTGCAATTTGCTTAAAAGAATTTTTGGCCTTTTTTGGCTCTTTAATAAAATATTGAATAAAAGGTTGTTTTGGTTGTTTTTATCGTTTTTTTGCCCGAAATGTCAGATAAGGCGAATTTGGATGAACAGTATTTGAAGACCAGTGATCATAAAAACAACAATTGTCGAATTGCGTGCAGTACCTCACTAAAGAACTCACAAGTTAGATGAATTTAGAGGCAAATTAAATAACATTTGACAAAAATATGCGGATCAACTCATTGGCATTCATTATTATTTCAGTATGAACTTCGTGACCTTGCTCACTTTCACTAAGGCTAAGGTGGCAAAGCAATTAAACAACACGAGGCAAAATTGAAAAGTTTACATGAGGGTTAATAAAAGGTTGTTATAAAACATCAATTGTCTCAATAGCATATGTTGCTACAGTAATGGCTAACTTGCTCTGACTATGCCCGTCTATTGACGAAGGCTTACTCTATGTAGTTATCGCACATTGACGTAAAGGCTTGCTCTAAATCACGATTTGGAGCATTATAAGAAATGGTGCTGAGCTTTTTTTGGTAATGATATAATAATTATACTGAAAGTGTTTTTTCACACTTTCGGACTTGAAGAAGTTTCCATGCGAAACAACATTCAACACCAATCGCTGGGATTAGCGAAAGGAGAAATGATCTTGATGAGAGTCATGAATATTTTTCTTTCTTGCAATGATTTCCTCTGCAGACTCATAGGATTATATTATATTGTATACTATTAATTAGTAAAATTAGATTATGTTTTTACACCTTGTTAACTCGTTTTGCACACAAGATTACAAGAGATTATATTTATACCTTCTTCTCTTATTTCTTAGGCGTATAGAAATTGGCTGAAAAAGAATGGAGAAGAAAAATCGCTTCCTAACTTATCTTTTAGCAACGAACAGTTATTTTTTATCGGATATGCTCAGGTGAAATATTAATGCGCAGTATATCTTATATTTAACATTATTTTATAGCTAATATGACATAGAAAATTTTTGAGAAAGTTTTTCTATACCGGGTCAAGTCATCTTTGTTTGTACACTGAATGATTATTAACGACTAATATTTTCGATGTAATCTTTTTGATGTAAAACAATAAAACTGCCCACACCGTTCGAATCACATGGCTAGCCAACATGCTGTCCATGTCCATGATATTATACTTACAACATAAATATTTGTAGCAATATACACATGCATGTTACAGATGTTATTGTACAAGTTTGTGCGCAAAATTTTGAGCGATACGTAATTGTAAATTCAACTGTGGAATGTTTCAGGAGTATTGTGGTGTCACTCATCCTAAAACTGAATATATCTCTGCTTTGAGCGAAGTACATGCACCCCCTCGCTTCAGGTAATTTTAATCTATCTGAAGTAACTATACAAATATACGTCGCTGGTGTAGTTTAAGAATCGAACCAAGACTGTAGGTATGCCTTATTTATCTAGACATGTTACGCTCATCCCAAAAGGATTTCATAAGGCTGCATTTCAGTTTTACGTTTTGACTTGCACGTACAAGCACTTAAAAGATTGACTAAATTTTAAAAAAAGTTATCTTAAAAGCTACCACAAGAAGAATTGTTTAGAATGTTGAATTTTAAATAATTACTTGTCTACTTTGTTGGTGTGTGTTTAAAAGCTATAAACTTTTGAAGGATTTAAACTCTTACGTCTTTGTACTTGCCAAAAACGCAAAAGTGGATTGCACCCTCTGGGATTAAGTCAGGATCAGAAACAAAGAAAGTGCATTCATGACAAATCCAGGTCTCGTTCAAGGTTCTTTGGCAGCCTGCGTGCGGTGCTTGTGATAAATACACTAGTTGTACCCCCAGCGTTTTTTTACTTTTCAGGGTTATTGGGACTTTATCGAATTCCGCACCATTTTCCAAAGCGTTCAACTGCAAATCTGGTTCACCTATGAATCCAAAACAGAAATGCGAAGTTTGGTGATGAAAGCCAGTGGCATAAGTTTGGACCAGCAAGGCTGCCCGTGGCTGTGGTCCTTCCAAGATGGGGTGCCCCCAAACTCTGCCATCAGCATTTTGCTACTGTTGATGGGTTTCTTAATGGAAATATAGATATAGCAAAATACTAAGAAGCCCGCAACTATAAAATAGTATGTACATAAAAATGATAAAATGACACAACCTTGAATGTACCATTAAATCTTAAATTTCTCCCATCTGGACTTTCTTTTAGCGACCGTTTTGTCAACGGAAAGCTTTCTTGCCTCCTCTGCCTCTATTGAGATCATGGCAAGCGCATTTCATTCTTGTGCGATAGACGACCGAAGATAGTTCTTAACTATTTTCAACTTACTGAACGACCTCTCTGCTGCAGCAACAGTTTGTTTTTTTTATAAAAAACTCCGTTCATGGTGCCCCATTGGGAGTCAATCGCCTGGGTGCCCGTGGCTCTACCCATCTAGAGCTCATAGGAGTTACGCCACTGATGAAAGCAAAATCTTCGTCTTTGGTCTACATTTCCGGTGAAAGGCAACATGTTTTTTCAAACCCTCAAGCATTCACTGCAGGACAGCAGTGAGATATTCAGTACTTAATTCTCATTAGGGTAGCAACATCAGACCCCAAAGGACTGTGTACTCCTTTGTTAACAACAGTCATTGCTCGAAAATTACACTCTTCCAATCGCGAGGAATTTAACTCTGAAACAAATAATTGTATTCTGCAATTAAGCATATTTGCTGTTTTGCAATTCATTGTAGTTGGATTTGAAAAAAATGCCTTGCGGCCCATTGCGAGGGCAGTTGCACGGTCAAACCGTTTTCCAAGTGCTTTTATGTTTTTCAATATGATTACCTCATTGGCAAAAATTATATAATCCATAGTCGTGGGATCATTTATTATATTGACATCATTGCCAGAAATATTGACGTCATTAAGAATGATAATTTCATGTCTTTTATAATGACACCATAATAAGTTTTAACAACATCACAAAGAGCATCATTGATAGTAAGAGAAGCAGATCTCAATATGATCCACAATTTGAAGGAAATTTTGCAAAAAGATGTCTTATATTTTCCAGCTTTTGAATTTCAAGTCTAGATCACATAATTGTAAAGGCATTGTATGCC
Organism: Phenganax subtilis; assembly: GCA_025434845.1. Lineage (NCBI taxonomy): Eukaryota > Metazoa > Cnidaria > Anthozoa > Malacalcyonacea > Clavulariidae > Phenganax > Phenganax subtilis. The sequence goes on along the minus strand of JAOBYK010317581.1, from coordinate 5,895 downwards.
ACTCCAATCTTCGGGTGCCTGTTTGGTAGCATCTTTGTATAATTGTTCAGTTACTTTATCATTTTTGCGCTTATGTTCATCAAATATTCGGTTATAAGGTTTTGTATACTTTTACTGCTCACCATTTCACAACATTATCGCTAATAAAAATATGTTTACCTTATTTGTTGTATTGAAACATAACTATTTAGTTATTTATATGGGAAATAACACAATTCGCAAGTTTCTATTGAATAATCCCACGCGTGTTAGGTGAAATATTCGCGATATTCTGAGTGCGGAGCGCAGGTAGTATTACTAATTTTTCGTCAAACGCAAGTGTGACTTTTTTCAATTACTCTCTCACTAAGCAACCGTCTCCCTTCCTCTAAACACATACAGTTGCCAAATTCGTAGAAAAACGACAATATTCGGGAGCTTCGAAGAATTTGTGTCAGCAAATAAATTCACTTAAATCAAAGGTACATTAGAGGTGAGAAATTGTCTTTTCATCCTAAGCTGTACGATACTCCGGACTCCGTTTTGCTCTGGGCCATCTTGCCAGCTATTGCATGGCCGTTGAATACATAATGTAATTTTGTAGCTTGTGTATTAGCTTTTAATAATTTCTCCGCTCAGGACAATTTGTCGAAAACTTGAGATATTGATACACTTTTGCACGTTCTTGTCAATCCATGTCGTGGCTAATGTCATGAAGTAACAAATACAGGAATGTGAAGACAAAACAGTTGTCGATAACAATGACAAGTAATCAATACAGGCCAATGCTTGTCAATACTTCAATCTTTGTACGTTCCTTTCCACCACCAACACAAAAGTGTCAGCCTGCGTAAATTCTGTCGTCTGTGTACTCAGCCTACCTCTTGGCCAAAAAGCTGCAATTTGAGCAGATACAGTGCGCATAGCGTACCTATTTTTTTGGGACAGCCAATACTTCTAGAACAAGTGCCATATCCTAAAATTATCATAATTTCCTTTAAAGAAAATTGCTGAAAGACAATAAGAAATGAAAAATTACTTGTAGATATCATCATGAAAAAGTTCGGTTGTTCATGTTTCACTGACGTTCTATATTTTAGTTCGGACATTTTAGCATAATTACTGCAAGTGGTGTTCCTTTAAGTTCCCCTAGTAAACCTATAAATAAAATTTCAATGTCTTTGACCAATCAAAATTGAAAAATATTAATAATAATGATACTAGTACATTTATTATGTGAAATACACAAAATAGTAAGACGTTTTACACTCGTTATGTGATGAACATAAATTTACACCTGTATATATAATGATTCACACGAGTTTTTGCTGCATGCCATGCATTGAAGCATAAAATATAATAAACTGTACATCGTGATTAAAAATTTAGCCGATTCATTTTAAAACTGGCAGAACGACTTCATGTGCTATGCAGTCATGTAGTTTTATCTAATAACTCCATGTTGATTTTTCAATGTTTTTTTAAAAAAGTCTTAGTAGTATTAATTTAGTAATGTCGTAAAAACAATTTCTATTTATAGAATATCGATTATATTATAATGTATTAAATAAACTCATAACATAAGTTATTGAATTCTTCTAACATTAATAAATTACCCGCGCTGCAGGCAGTCTGCAACGTCCTGAAACTTGCTGTTTTGTTAAATACTTTTTTTCTTTTTGATACTCTTTATGACAGACTTTCTCCTTCTTTTGTTCAGTTTTTCTAAATTCACTGATTTCTTCCTTTTGATTTATCTTTCATTGACCTATCCTTTTCAGAGAGATGTTTTTCTGATTTAGATTTGAGTTTCATATGTCCTTTCTTGTGATGTTTCTTTGCAGGCAATAATTTCCCATGACTCTTTGTTTCTTCTTCCACGATATCATCGCTGATCCAAACCGCGCACTTTGTTTTAGGATTCATCTCACTTCCAGTTGGACATTGAAACGCACGTGAAAATTCTTTGGAATTAGACAAGACTCCTTTCACCCTTGAAAGAAATGGAAATATATGGAGTAAAAAAACAATGGATAATAAATACCTCCGTCAAAGTGTTTTAGTTGGCGGCTAATTAATTAGATGAGATAGTAAGTCACGAATAGAACTTACCTGCTTACATTCAATCATGCGATCATTGACTGTCTTTGCAGTATAAGACAATTTTATAGTCCATATCTCATCCAATTCTCGGCTGAATTCCTCTAAATTTTGATCGCTAAGTTTGCATGTATGTCTCATGCAACATATTTTGTGAAATTTACCTGAACGTTTCATCTGAATGTGGATCATTGAGTGTTGACAGGTAGTCTTGCGTGGGACGACTGTTGCTGCAGTATGCCTGAAGTATGCACGTTCCATAATGGTAGAGTATTTTGCTTATGGTAATTCGCATATGATACCAGGAAAGCAACACTGAACGCCGTACGAAATAAAATAGTGGAAAGCTACCTGCGCAAATGAAATGTAAAATAATTGTTCGTTGGTGTAGTTAAGACCAGGCAGTGTTGTCTCTTTGTTATCTTTCAACCAATTTTTATATGCCTAGAATTGAAAAAAAGGTAAGTTGAGTAGTTTTTATGTAGTCACAAAAAGTCAATAAAAACAACAATACACAAACTGTTGCCATTAAGAAAAAAAGGACAGATATGATAGTTGAATCTCGTAACGATTAAAACTTTAATTACTCTTTGAGAAGCCCTGAAGCCTCCATTGTCAGCAATATTTTCACCCAAAGTGAGTTTTCCATTCAACTAAATAAAATATTTTCGAAAAATAAATTTAGAAAACATGCATGGATTATTTTGCACTGATCACTTTTAGCGATTCCGTGCAACTGATCTGCCATGCAAGAAATTAGCCGAATTTATAAGAAGGAAAAACTCTTTGCTCGCACAGGATATTTACAATTTCTTGCCTTATATTTTCCTCGCACTTTATAATTACTGTATTGTTTTTCAATGCAATTTGATCTTTTCTTAAAATGTTTCAAAGACTCTGATCCCCACCAGTTTTTCGTCAATTCGCCGTGTTTGTTAAACTTTCTGCCTGCAAGTGAAAATATTTGCGTCACTACTGTTTTTGCTCTTATACCATAAAAAGCATGAACATGATCGGGCTTTCGATTAAAAAAAAACTTTCGAGAATAACCTTTCGCCAACTTATTTAAGAAAAAACTTTCAAATACATATATACTGTGATTAAAGTCATGCTGTCTATTTATGTTTTATTCATTTATTCGTTTAGAAATACTTTTATTACCAAGACTATATGGATGCATAAATTTCACAACCCATTTATCCGAACACCCCTGCAGAACTTATAAAAGCGTTTTAAAAGCTGAAAAGAGCAGTTATGTAATACATGCAAGCACGTTTTTCACTTACCGGTGTTATCAAACCCATGTGTTAATTCATGACCAAGAATCGCACCAATAGCTCCATAAATCATTGCTCTATAAAATTTGTTAATTTTAAGGATTATATTATAAAGCATGTACGATATTGTGAAATAGATAAATCTTCAGCTACATCTCAAATGCAATTAATTACAGAATCTTTAAAACTGTTGTAGGCATTCCAGACAATGTTGTAGCCACAAAAATCGAAATTTATGATAGTGATTCTTACTTTGGGGCGTTGACTCCGTGAAAAAACGGTGGTTGTAATATTCCGGCAGGAATAACTAAAAGTCAAGTTTCGTATTAGAATGAAACACTTAGTACGTGCTGTACTGCATATACACAGCATTGCAAAACACTAAACAGGAAAGTAAAGTAAATGGTCCTAGGGCCTCTTCATATGATCCCACTAAGCGGGATCCAATGAAGTATGAAATGATTGTGAGCGATTGAAATACGCGTCCAGTCGCGCGTCCTGAGTTCAATAAAGATATCATTACATAATGATGGCTTCAACGAAACTAGGAATTTGCTAGAAAACATGTTATCCGAGTAGAAACGCTCAAATTAATTATTTGTTTTCTAAAGTTTGAAATCTGAGACATTTTGTAACCAGTAATTTTTCCAAATCATGAAGTGTGAATTATTTCAATCGCTCAAAATCATTTTACTCTTCATTGAATCCCGACTAGCTGGGATCATATGAACAGGCCCTAAAGAGGCACCCATTCATGCACTAGCATCATGCTTTGAAAGTTTCAGATAAGAAAAACTCGTAGCTTTTAGTTCGGAAACGAACCTTGCAGTTGAGGTGAGTATGGTCATGAAAAGAGATGACACGTCCACTATGTTCATAATCTTTATTTTATATATTTACCCATTTGATTTTCATTGAAATTGTACATAGCATTAATGTTTTGAGGATCTAAAGGCCACCTGTAAAGTGAAAAACATTTCATGGGTATAAATGTAGTAACGAATTCCTTACATTAAGAATGCATTGGTTTTTCTTACTCTTCCTTGTCCACTGGTTTCCTCAGTTTCTTCAACATTCTTTTATGTGACATTTCTAATAGAGCCAACTTATTTTCAAACAAGGTATCGTTTTTGAAAAACACCTGTGATTATTAAAGAATGATGACGAACATGCCAGAATATTGCCAGAATAATATTGTGCTTTATTATTCTCACAGCTTAAAAATTCTCGAGTTTTATACATCAAATTTGGAAACAAAACAAATTCGTCTTTTAAGTCCTTCATAAATTCCAGACTACTACGAAAATTCAAGGAAACTGAATTTAATTTAACCCTAAAACGATGGAGCGAAAGTTGTCACAAACTTTTGTATTATATTGTTACGAAACATGAACTTTTATGTTGTTTTAATATCAATTATTAGGTTATGCCTTAGTGGTCTACTTATACAGTCATTAATGTCAGTAGTTGATATATTATATCATAAATAGCATGCCTTTACTTGTAGTCCAAGCTCCATATAATTTGTTTGTATTTTAGTTTTGTGTCAGTCTTGGTCCGAGAGTATTCGGTACACCAAATTTTCTGCTCAAACTGTTAGTGTGATTTAAAAAAGTAAGTAGTAAAGAAGTGTTTTGCGGCGTTTACTGTAATAAGTTTAGTAGTATTCAAAAATCCGTTGTTGCGAGGCCCTCACGGGTTACAAAAGAACAAAGACCTCGTAAAAATATTTTGAAAATAGAAGTTTCCATAACAAGATTTTTCAAGAAATAGAATAGGAAAACCACTCTTTATTTTTCATCAGTATTTTCTGTAATGATTTGGCGTACAAATAGCAAATTTAGTTGTGACGAAAACTCTCCAACATAGAAGATTTCATATTCTCACCTTTTTGTATTTCCTAAATCTTTTAACGAATTTTTTCTTATCATCGTAGTAATTAGGATAACCAACTTCATCTCGCATGGCAAGAGCCTAAAAACGTTAATTCAATGATGCACTCTATGTCAGTTCCCTACTTTGGTGTGACGGGTATGAGTAACCTTATCTGTATTTTGCAGACTTCTGTAAGCTTGTTTCTACATTTTCTTTGAATTTTTACGGACTATTGTTTTATGCAAAGGAATGTGCAAGTTTACAAGTAGACACACAATTGTCGCCGACAGGCAGATAGAGCTACCGACACTCGTGGCACGAAACCGGTGAAGCGTGACTTCCTTAATAATATAGGTTTGTATCTCTCTCCTCCGCAGAGGCTTTCTAGAGGGGAAAGTTGAAGCACTTGAAGCTTCAGCGGCTCAGCGTTCCCTTTGCTCAACATTTCCGCCCGCGTTTCCAATTTCAGCGGCGGTCATCTGTACGTATTTCATGTATTATAAACGTATAAAGCCTCTGCGGAGGAGAGAGGGTTTGTATTACATATATTATTCCGGAAGTATCAAGGTCAGGGATTGTTTATGTTTGTAATAACATGAATACCTCGGTTTCCTTTGTTTCTACTGGGACGTTTACTAACGCATTTCCCATGAATACTAAATGA
>JAOBYK010317580.1:0-41601 GCA_025434845.1 Phenganax subtilis | reverse complement strand
CAGATCCAAGTGAACGTAAAATAGTCCCAAACACTAAAATTCGATACATTTGTCCAAAAAGAAAAATTATCAGGCTCCAATCAAGCTAAAAAGTATGCTAACCTGTTGTTGTCTTGCCATTTGAGCAGATTCAAATTCATCAAGCAATGCATCCTCACGATTAATACTAAGTTTATCCCTCACTGATCCTCGCACAGGTGTCGCTGTCCCCTTTGGTCCTGGTGTGCCACCCATACGAGGAGTTGAACCTAGAAAGTCAGGCAGTTTGATTGGAAAAACATACATTACTCATAGTAGCAAATGCAATTGAGTGGCTGAGTACAGCAGAAACTTTGAAAGTACCTTGCCCTTCATTCTGCGGTGTTCTGAATGGAGTTCCTAACATCACATTGGGAGTCTTGATATCTGCTCTCTTGGGAGTTATTCCCTCAAAACTAGATTCCATAAGTGGTGTGTTGACCCCTCCTTTTAATGGGGTGTCCACTTGATTAAGAGCCAAGATATTTTGTGCTTCCTTTAGGTTGAAAATAATTGATATGGAGAGGTTGCTATCATGAATAGACCCCCACAAGTATAAGCAGATCAAAAAAAAAGGGACTGATGTTTTTCCACAATTAATGCGACAATTCTACAACTATTTATACTGCTTAAAGATTTGTGTTGTTAAACAGCAGCGACAAATACCTGCAGAACAGTATCTTGCGCTGCAGGTGTACGAGGAGTTCTCAGTTGATTAAGATTACCAGGAGTGACAGAGTACTCAGAAAGCAAAGCATCAGATGCAGTACTTCCATCTTCAACACTAGCTCGAGCTGTCTCACTTGCAAAACCCATTTTCACTACCTATGCATACATGTACAGATAAAAAATTAAACTTGATGGACAAACTGTAGAATACTGATGAATACCTTCTGGTATCTAAAAGTTTTACCGAACAAATTACCTCTTCTAATTCTGCATCAGAAACTTGAGGTTTCGGTAAAACAAGTTTACTTCTTTTCTTGATGTGATCTGGATTGTTTAACCTGACAGGAGTGAAGTATTGAATCAATCAACAACAGATGCCTAGAATCTATTTTACAACCCAGTAATGACTATATGTACTTGTTAATCTGCATAACAGCTCCTGGCAAGTCACTTTCTTTTCTCTTCTTCATTTTTTCCTTATCTTTTCTTCTCTCTTCTGCTTCTTTCTGATCTCTCATTTTACCATCCAGGTTATCTTGTCTTAGTTTCTTAAAATCGGGCTCGATTGGAGCCACATTTTCCTCAGAAGTATCATAGAAACCTGAAAAATACATAAAATCAATACGTCTCCTCTGTAGATCATGAATAGATCAATAACCAACTACAACAAGGATAAGTGTACCAGGTGCTGGTTTCTTCTCAAAAGGAATTTCAGCATTATAATCAACACCACGTCTCTTTTTGCGATGTTTCCTTATCCTGAAATAATAACAGACAATGTTTAAGTACTGTCTTATACTTTATTGTCACACAAAAGCGTATCAATCTCCTTTGACACGATAATACTCACTCAATCCCAGCAGCTCTCAATTCTCGACGTTTCTGTAATGCAGCCAATCTTCTAGCTTCTTCAAGTTGTTTCTCTCGAGCTTTTCTTTTTGCTTTTTTTCCTTGCGTGTTTGCCAATCGAGCTCTTGCTTCAGACAACATCTCAAGTTCTATAAAGTTGAAAAACATGAATAATAATGAATAATGTTCTGCAGCAGGAAAGAGTAAAACAAAAAAAAACCACACACCATCTTCGTCCATATCAATAGGATCTGGTCTGGCAGGTTTTGTCTCAGGATTTGGATCAATCTCTCCAGGTCGTAATTTTCGAGGATCCTCCCCAGTCTCCTCTCCTTCTTTTGCCTGAGCTTGGTCCAGGAGATATTCATATCTCTCAAGACATTGTGACGCTGTACGACCAATCAGAGGGGCTATTGTCCTCCATTGTGTAGGCATGAGTTTGGCAAGATGCAAAAGTTTTTCATCTTCTTCCCTACTCCATTCAGTCTGGGAAGCAAATCAAGAAAGTGATCTATCAAATGCAACTTTAACTTTAAGTGATGATTTTTTACTTTTGAACCATATATTGCTATCATGACACGAAATTTGGTTTCGTCATTGTGCAGCATAGATCTGTCACAAATGTTTCAGTTAAAACACTATTTTGACTTTCAATAAAGTTTTATCCTCTAATACTACCTTTTTAATACTAGGATCCAACCATTCGTACCTACATCCAATAGAATTCATGAGTAACTGCAATTTTCAATGCTAGGATATACTATTTATAATTATTGTACGTGCATTTTAAAGCCTTCTCTTACCATCTAGCTTTGCATTGCTTAGCTGATTTTCTATGAAGCAAGGAAGCAATTCGTGACCACTGATTCAAGCCATATTTCATTACAGCTGCTTTGAGAATTTCATCCTAACATATGAGGCAAAACAACAACAAAAACATGAAGTGTTTCACGTCAGACAGACTTCGCTCCAATACTCAAATAAATAGCACAATAACGACAATATCACATCTAACCTCTGTATTTCGCCAAACACCGCCCTTGATTAATATCCTAGGCATCTTATCTTGCTATTAATCAAACTTCTAAGTAAAATAACGTCGTTTTTGTACCAAAAACTTATCCCAAATACAGGAAAAGTATGAGTGAAATTTCAACATGGCGGTCGAACTTCGTTACCAGTTCTCTGCACAGTTTCTCAACCGATAAGCACGTGTGATGAAAACGAAACACGCAAACTGCAAAGCACGCAAATCATACGGCACGCACAAGGCTTCACGTTGTGTGACACGCAATTTACGAAATATTTCTTTTACTACAATTTTCGTTGTTTCAATCTAGCAAACCATCTATCTATCTTCTTTCTATGCTCCTCATTAAACTCAAATAGCTCTGGCTCATCAGTGTATGCTTGCTCTTTCATCTTTTCGCTGACATAACTGAAGGCTGGAGGATAATCCCGTAAATATTTCAACTGATGTTCTTTAAATTTCTGATGTTTTAAGACTTTCAGTTCTTGAATCAGTGGAGAGTAGAGTTGGAAACTTATCTCTAAAGCTTCATTATCAATGACATTTCGTAAAGTGAATGAAGCTCCCAAGCTGTTCTGCCAGTGACCTTTGCAGATGCAAATACCTCGAAACCTAAATAAAAAAGAATAAAAAAGCTTAACAATGAGCACAAGCAAATAAAAAACAAGTGCAACCTAACACAGACCTTCCAAGCCTCACGCATTTTGCATGAGGCACATGCCTTTAAAATATTCTCACGTTCACACGTATAGACATTGTATCTCACCACCTGCCACAAGAGACAGGAGCCCATAGCACTCATACTACAGAAAACTGTTGAATCTCACTCATTTTCAAGTCACAAAGTTGGAAGGTCTGCCTGACATTCAATATCTGACAATCCCTTACCTGTTAAATCCACCAGTAGCATATTGATCTGCATACGTCACTTCCACAAAACTTCCAACACAAAATTCCTTGAATTTCATCTTCTTCAACCTTCGATAACAATCTCTTTGCTCTAAATATGTAAACACATCCACATTTGCTTCCTCAGGGGACGTTGGGAACCCGTCAGGCCATTGTTTCTCTTTCCAAATAAATCTTGGCATAGGTATCTCTGACTTTGGGATATATTTTTCTGCCTTTGGTAGCACTTTGTAGACAGATTCAACCTCAACCAGTGGTGTTTTTGTCTTTTCTAGTTTCTTCTTCAAAGTTTTGATAGCAATCGCGTATTTCTTTTTGTCATCATTGTTTATAGCTTCATTGGATGATGGTGCACGATTTGATTGCTCTATAAAAATTAAGAAAAATCTTTTATTGCTAATTACTAAACGAAAAGTAGTCAATAGTATGCAGTACTATATTAAAATCAACAAGAGATCAACATATAGAAACCACCAACCAGAATTGAAAATGATTCTTGAACACCTGTATCGTCGAACTAATGGAGTATTTTGCATTGCCCTTGCCACAGAATGTGAATAAATTCCATTAATTTTACGAAAAGAAAGGCAAGTAAACATTTTACTATATATGTGATCCAATTGAGAGGAGCCTGCGGTATACACTTTTGTGTTGTCAGCGGTATAAAAACCGGGAGGTTGGGGGTGCATTTAAACTTTGCTTACCCTTTCCCCCTTTGCACTTTAAAGTAGACTAGTACTTTAACTGGGCATTGATGAGTGTAATCACAAACCCATTGAGCATTCTTGTCGAGACTTCAGACTATCTTATTGTCGACAAACCCTACGACTTATGCATCAATGGTGATAAGGAACTGTTAAGGCATGGTGCAACTGTTGCTAGCTTATTAAGTTGTCAGAGACCGAAGCTAGTTGATAAGGATGTTTGCTCGGGTTTCCGGTTTCCGCATCAGTTAGATTATGCTACAAGTGGTGCATTGTGTATTACACTGAACAAGAAGGCCACAAGAGAAGCTTCAAGGTTATTCAAGGAAGGGAAAGTGGAAAAAGAATATCTAGCTGTGGTAAGCAATTCTTACAGGGGAGTGAATGATGACGATATTCACACTTCATTCAATACCATACCTAATAAAAACCCATACTTACCATTTCACCCTTAGGTACACGGTCATGTGACAGAAAACATTCAAATCATCAAGTCTATGATTGGACAAGATATCCGTGATGTCACTGGATTTGCTATGACATCAGACGAGAATAATTGTCAAAATGGCAAGGTTTGCATGCCTATTATTTGCATGCCAAAAAATGTACCACTTATGTCTTTATTCCTTTCAGCCATCAGAGACAAGAATACAAGTGATTGCTCGAAGTTACATCGATGGTGAAGCAGTCTCCAAACTTGTCATTCAACCAATCACAGGCCGTCGACATCAAATCCGAGTACATTGTTTAAAAATTGGCCATCCGATTCTAGGAGATTACACATATTCGGGGAAAACAGACACAAAGCCGTACAGAATGATGCTACATGCTTGGAAACTAAAGCTACCTTTTGAAAACAATCCTGTGGATGTCATGACTGTAGATCCATTTTCTTCATTGCATGTCATAGCTGATAAGAGTTACAATAAGGCAATGATAGCAAGCATTCCTGGAAATACATTCTAATATATACATTCTATTGGTACATCTATGAATAAAATAAAGCTCTTGCTCATTATGACAGCATATTTTATTTTTGAAAATCCATATTCCTGATAATAACCAATTAAATAACCCAGAACAAAATATGAAAAGTAATAAAAGTCTAAGAACCTCCTCTGGACGACAGCAAATGGCAGTCAACTTGTAGTTACCACGAGAAAGTGACGTTAGACTGTCATAGTCTTGATTATGTGAAAAAATCAAGTGAGAGTATATTTGATTGCTCTTATAGAATATAATTTTCTTCCACATTGCACCAACATTTGCTATCTTGTGCGGCTTACTGAAACCTAGCTATTTTCCCCCACCAAACCCACTTATTATAGAAAAGAGAGAATTCTTAGCTTTCATGCATATAGCCTTCAGTTGACAGTTTAATCTCATAAAAGACTTTGATACATAATTTACCTACGTACTACACGTAAAATATATCAGGTAGGACCTGCTTCAGTATTTAAAATATTCTTATCCGTGTCAGTGGCATATATACAAACCAATAGATGGACATGAGACTGGTATGTTTGAAGAATAAGTCGATTTGTATCCAACTTTGGCTTGAGTACAAACACAGACTTGTTGTTCTATAAAACAAATTATACTACATCAATGACATGCTTCTTCATAACAATCTAGTCGCAGATTTCTGGAAGATTCAATGGAAAAGTTGCTCTAAACTTACCATAAGAACAGGCGATTGTAGAGCGCCATTGAGCAATACTGTGTGAACTCCGTTATCTTTGTAAAAACTTAAGTCTACTTTACCACTTCTTGAGAATACAGCACGGAGACAGAATAACAAGATAGTTTTACCTAGGAAGAAAATGGATGTCATTGTCATTTTATTCAACGAAGATATGGTTTGAAAGCTTGGTAGCTTCCAAACTTCCATCAAGTCTTTAAACCATATCTCAACTGACTATGTCTTCATTTTGTTCAAGTTTTCATCAACATGCATGAGAGTTTATGACCACTCCTAGATTAGAAAATCAATAGAAATCTGTTCAAGAAACATACTCAATAGTGGGTCACTGCAGTGAAAATGATAGGTGAATTTCTGTCCCTCAGCAGGGTACAGACTGACAAATGGCAGCAATGGTGGATATATAAGTTTACTTGAGTCACAAAGACACTTTACAATTGCTTTCTCAACCCAATCTTGAAGCCTGGAAAAAGGAGGAAAGAGGATTCACTTCACTAATAAAAACAAAGCATCATGATCATTTTACATACTACAGGTAAACAATAGTTACCCACTTTTTGCTTTGCGATTCAAGCAGATCCCGAATCTCAAAATTCCCACACTGCACAGCCAACTGGGCAGCAGTTAACCCTGATACACTTCTCATCTGACAGTCAGCACCATGAGCAAGTAACATAGCCACTATGGAGTAATGACCTTTCATACATGCCTAGAAAAGATGAAAAAAACTTTTAAAGTTAGGAAATATAAACATCTCTTTGATACGAGCACCTCTCTATTGCTCAAGGAGAACTCTCTAATGTTGACACTTCTAAAGTGGAAATCTCTCTAATGAGTCAACTGACCTTTATTAAAGCAGTCTCACCACTGAGCGTTTGTTTAGCATTAATATCAATTTCACTATTCAGCAACAGAGATACAATATTCCCAAAACCCTGCATGAAAATAACTCCTTTATATACACCAATTATGTCAAAAATGTAGCTCTACTTAACCAACTGTAAGAACTGGCTGACAATTTCAACTAACTACACGTATTAACCTGTTCACAAGCTTCAATCAAAGGTGTACTACCAGTAGCATCCTTCATACTGACATTAGCACCATGATTCAGTAATAGTTTCACAATATTCTCCTGACCAAAGGACACAGCTCTCATTAATAAAGACATCCCTGTTACACTATCTCGTGAATCGATGCCCATTCCCCCAGCCAATGAAGCCAGGACTGTGGCTGAATCACCATGTTTGATAGCTGTTTTCATATCGCCTGGGCAGAGAAAAATGGTTATTCAATAAAATAGCACAGGACCAATAAGATAGGATATCTACTAGAGGGAAACAGTCTAGAACTGATAGAACTATGCAATATAAGTATACTTTCTTTAGATTACAGATGATACCCTCATATTACTTACGAAATGACAAGGCTGTTGGAATTCCACTCTGTGGTACAATTTTATAATCTTTTTCAAGCTATAAAAAGAACAAAAAGTGGTGTAGTTTAAAACATTAATATTAATTTCTCAACCACCAACCTTCTCGTCTTCCACAACCTCAGGGCTATAGTCATCCATATCAAATGCTATCTCAGAATCCACTGAATCTTGTTTCTTAAGAAAAAACAACAATTCATCAACTTCAATACCAATTTCAGTTCTTTTATGCTTCAAGCAGGGACATATACCTTGAAGTCTTTCACATTTTTCTGCGAAAGTTGTTTTGCATGTCTCTCATCCCCCTTAGATCTTGATTTTAATAAATCGTCTTTCTTCGACAAAAAGTTTTTGTCTTTTCCATGAGTTTTTTTAAAATCATTTCGTTTCTTCTCTTGATCTTTTATGAACACAGTCTTTTCTTTTTCTCTGTCTTTTTCTCTAGAGTAACTTTTACTAAGAGGTTTATGGTCAATCTTCTCAATACTTCTAGAGTTTAACGATTTAGTTTCCTTCGGCTTTGAAGATGATTCTACTCGAATAGGAGATGATTTCTCTTTACAGTTCGAAATGCATGTATCTTTGGAATTCTCTTTAGTTTTTGAATCAGAGTTGACACCAGAAATATCTGTCGAATGACTACTTGAAGTTCGCCCAACAATTACCTCTGAAGGCTTTTTACAGTTTGTGGCAGTAGATTTAACTTTGACTTCCTTCACACGATCTGTGGATTGAGTAGTGGCACCTGGCTTAGATTTGACAATTGTTTCTTGCCTTTTAACTACAAGATTCGTATCCTTTTCTTTAACTTCACTATACAGTTTATTCTTGTCGCTACCAGAGAAATGATTACCACTTTGGTGAAGTTTTTCATCCATGCTAGAGGAAGCACGTTTTGCTTTAGCCAAACCTTCATTATCTGCTACAGACCTTGTAATTTTTTGCTTCACAAGATGTTGCTGTGCAGACTCAGCCTTCTCTACATTATTTGGACTATTTCTCGATTCTAAATCACTTCCTTTCTTAGAAGAAGAGGGTATACCTCCAAATTTCAGGGTCTTAGAAACATCCTTGACTTTAGATTCTTGGATAGTTTTATGACTTGTTGCCTCACTCATACCTTGTGATCCTGCTATGTTATCATTTCTATTACTCAATGTACTGTTTGTCTCATTCTTGTCCAAAATTTTTTTGCTTGGAATGTCTTTTACCAATGACTTTTGTGTGCTGTTGTCGTTCTTATCTTCAAAGAGTTTAGCACTTCCAACGTGGTTTACATACCATGCTTTATCTGCATCAATTGGTACAGTATACTCCTTGTTTTTAGTACTAACTGAACCAGGCTGATTCCTTCGTGCTATCTCCTGTAATGTTTTGGCATAAAAATTGCCCTGCAATTGTTGTTGTGAGTATGGTTTATGTGGAGGGAAAGCTGGAACATAATATTGAGGTCTTCGAATGTATGTTAAATGAGAATTGCGGATGTTTGGGTACCAGTTCACACCAGCTAATGCTAAAAATGGTTGGTGGTTGGTAATACTGGGTACAGAATTTGCAAATGGTTCAGCAATAAAGTTGCTGGTGAGGTAGCTTGCTTGAGAAGCCTGCTGGTTTACTGAAGTATAATGATCTGGTTTGTGGTTTATATTCTTCACTGGCAGTGAACTATGGCCCGTTGAATAAGGATAGGTCTTGCTTGTTTTACTACTCCATGACACGGAATCATGTCCTTGTTTGCTATGAACATTTGTGGTCAAAATCTGCTTATTATGGCTACTTGCTGATAAAGTCTGTTCCAATGTACCAGAAGATTCTGCTGTTGTGTGTACAACTACACTCAGTTCAGTGGGAGAAGAAGATTTCTTCTCAACAGCTACACTAGAAGTAGATATTGCTTGCAAACTTGAATTGCACCAGGTCATTTTTGTAAGTGGTGGAATTGCTGATGTGGACTCAGGCATATGGGTGTTATTTTTCTCTGTAAATGATAAAGGTATTGACGTTTTCTGTTCATCCCTTTCTGTTCTACTTAAATCAACAAGCAAGCCTTTCTTCACACTGTGATCTGAAGTACTGCAGTTCAAAAATCCTTCAGAAGTTGATATCAACAGTTCTGAACTCCTTACTGGAGACAGCGATGGAGTACTCGATTTCTCTTTACTTCCAACTGGTTCATTAATATCCTTTGCTTGAGTAATACTCAGATTAGATTCAAACGATTTCTCCCTAAAAACATCTGTAGGCGATGAAGGCTTTATAATGGAGGTTACAACAAAGTTATTTTCTTTCACTTGACTATCAGCCACAAACGAAATGGCTTTGTTGTTCGTTAGATTATCTGAAACTTTTTCTTCTCGAGTTGAAAAAACATTAGCCGTTTCATCAGAAGTTGGACCAGAAATACATTCTTTCACTTCACTGTCATCCAAATCCTTTAACAAAGATTTTCTGCCATTTTTTATAGGGACAACAATGTCTTGCTTTGAATCAGTTCTTACCAAACCTCCCCTAACTTTCTCTTTCATCACCTGGCTTTGGCATCCACAGTCTTTTATGGTGGAGGAATCTACTACTTTTATGTTGATTGCTGATTCATCACATGAAAGCACATGGCTGTTTTCTGTTTTATTGTCAGCCATTTCAGTCACATCACTGACATTATTTGGCGTTTCCAAGCAATCCACATCATCTTTCTTTTCATTTCTGGAGTCACACTTCAATAATTCATCATCACTGACTGGAGGTAACTTGTATTTCTTCCCAAAATTTTCATTGCTACCATCACTTGATTTTCTCTTCAGAGAAAGTCGTAGTCTAGGCTTGTTCTTTTTATTCTCGCTCAATTTCATCGGTGATTTCTCAAAATAATTATTCACTCCTTTAACAACGTTCTCAGATTTATCCAAATCCACTTCTGAGTGTTGTCTATATTTATGCTTTTTTTCCTGGCATGATTTAACCTGTGTTTCATTGACTTCAATTGGAAATTTTTCTGTACTATTATTGTCCACAGAAGAAGGTCTTGCCTTCGGATAATTCACTTCATTCACAGCATTAGCTACTTGTTCACAATCAGATTCCTCTTTATCTTTCATATTTTCAACCTGACAAGACTGAAACGAGTTAGTCTTTCTTTTATCCTTCAGTAAACTTTCTTCTTTCTCAACAAATGTTTTATGGTCCGCACATTTGGATGTGTCTTCATTCTGAGCTTTTAAAGTCTCTGACATATCACCATTGTCCATTTTGCATTGAAATTGTAAACCAGCTTTCATTGATTCAGGTAAATCAAATACTGGAGACAAACATTCAGTCTCAACAGGACTAATGTCCTCATATGTACATGAAGTTTTTCCTGGCTTTTCATCACTATTCCTTGAAGATGCTAGAGAATTCTCATGGCCAACGTTACTGCTTTCAAAATTATCTTGGCCAAGTTCATCGTCAGAAACCTTCAAGACAAACTCCCCTTCATCAATCTGTTGACTATTGACTGGATCCCTCTTAGATGTTTTGTTATAACCAATACTATCCTTTACAAAATAACCTGTTCTGTTAAAATACTCAAACTCCTCCTCTTCATTGCCATTATCATAAGGTAAAGTTTCATCGCAGTACTCAGGAACATACTCAGGTGAAAGCGTTGACCAGCTTTGGTTCTTGCTAAGATTTTCTTGAGACTTCTGATGCTCTAAAGACACTTTAACTGCGATTTGTTCAGAAGTTGCTGGATTAGAAATATTTTCATCCTTTGAATTTCCAGCTGTTGTTTTATTGGGTAACGTAAAAGATTCCAAAGATTTGTTAACACCTTCAGATGTTTCATTCTCATCTAAACATGGTTTAGCTTGAACATCCACCACATTCAATGATCCTTGAGCTCTTCCCTTTTTGTACTTTTTTCTTCTTGTTTTATTTCCTTGCTTGGAACTAGCACTCTTCCTTTCTTGGGCAACATTTGTGTGTTTATCATCCAAATGGATTTTGTCAGATTTTTTCAATAACTCATTTTGGCTGTCATGTTTTATAGAGGTGTTTTTCCCGTTACTTTTGGTAAAAATAAGCTGTTTATCCTTTACCAAGCCAGAATCAATCCGTACAACGGTGCTGTTATTAGTTGTTCTGCCTTTTCTTTTTTTCTTTGCTGTCTTACTAGTTTGTTGAGTTGATCCGGACTTGCCCTTTCCAGTCTGAAAAAAAGGTCATAATTTTTTGAAGCAGAACACTCAAATTAACTTTAATTGGCACTTCCACTTGCATCACCCATGCATTCTAAAAAGTAAGCTCAACATGGAAATAAGGCCCTTTTCTTTACCTTGTTCTGTTTATGTTTTTCACAGTCTTTCCAATATTTTTCCAAAACATTTTTACAATCAATTAAATTTTCCTCAGGTTCCCATGTGTCTTCGTCAGGACCAAAACCTTTCCAGCGAATCCAATACCATCGCACACCCTAGCACAACAGAAAAAATTATTTCAACAGGATCGAGGCACTGAGCCAATCTTACAGACTACTTGAACCAACAATAATATATGCATATTGCAGTTATGGATTCACAAGGGTCCAAGTTCAGAAGTTTATGCCCCTCTATTTTGAGCAAGCATATCCAACTTATTCTCACTTGTTCATGTGATTAACACTATATACAAGACTACTACACATGATAGAATTAAAAATATTAACATTATTTTATTATGAGAACTCTGAGCTGACTACCATATACTGTGACCCATAGCAACAATGACCAACAGCCAGTGAGTTGAAAATTGGACGAAATGTGATATAATTTGTAGTTAAAGAATGTAATCTGAATCAGGCTAGACTGCAGTTTAGGGGATACCAGGTTAGTGTAGGGGTGAGATTGGGGGCTCAGTGTTCTAAATCTAATACATTTTTTGAATAACTAGCAGCATACGTTGTCTGCGTTGTGCTTGTCCAGATGTTGCTCTTAAAGAAATGAACGTGCAATATATATTGAAGCATAATAAAAACAATATTACGTCCTTAGTCAAGCTATTGTTATTCATTTTTTAAAACCTCAAATACCACATAAAACAATTTGAATAAATGAAAAAAAAAATGGTTCGATTCCTACATTTGTCGTCCACAACTTTTTGCACATAGACATGATACTTTATTTTTACCTCCCAGGCAAATGGTAGAAATATGCATAAAAGCTTTTCAGAGTTGAGAGTTTCACACCTACCTTGTCGATAGTGCTTTGAAGGATTCTTTCAATTTCAAAAACATTATCTTCTTCGCCCATAACGCTCAGAATAAATGAATCTTTTTGCAATATATATCATTGCTGTACACGTTTATAATCCATCGTAAGTATCTTTGTTTATGCCGCTCTTTTTTTCGTTTCAACGACAAGTATTTCCAGTGTTTTTTGGCAAAGCAAACAGCACGCTAATATTTTCGTGCAACACACTAATCCTTTGCTACAGCACGCTAATTGTTTCACGCAGCACGTAATTTGCACATACAATAAATACACACAAAGTCATAAGTTTAATGTGAGAAATAAAATTTCAAAATATAATGAAATACTTGTACAATCAATATGTCGTTTTCTTACAACTACGATATAATCATTTTCTTATATTAATCAATATATATATTATCTTTCAACATTTTTAAAATTTAACTAATAACGCAATAATTTACCGTATGTCCAAACACTACTTTTTGTATAACTTACAGTTAGAGGTAGATGCTGTTACATATCTTACATAGATAATTGTTTGTTTTAGTTTGGTAATGAATTACTACTTCACGAAACAACCTTAGCAAAGCATCATACTTAGCATGGACTAATAACAAGTAAAACTAGTTCCCACTTATAACCCTGTGAACATATAAACCACAGAATAAAAAGCTAGCGAATCAATGCCTTGCTAAAATTGCGACGTAAAACAAATGTTTAGTTTGTTACAGTTGGGATGTTACCTTTGTACATGGTCATTTTCAGTTAAAAATCTAAAGAGAAAAACAAATAAATGCATCAAAAACTTAAGCCATTAATTAGTAACACTTTACCATAAACAAGAAAAAAATTGAGGGAATTGGACAAAGTAAAATAACTAAGAAATATTCAAATTGAGTTAACTTGATTGGTGTAGAGCTCTCAGTTATGGGATTGACATATTACCATTATGTTCACCTTGAATACGGATGTTCCCGAACAAGACCTCTGCGTAACTTCTGAGTACCTCCAAGGCCAAAGAGCCCGTTTTCTAAAAACGCCCATCACAAAAAAGTAAGACGTGCCAGTATACCCTTGACGACTAAACTAGTCAGAGTAGAAGTGTCTGCTATTGAACTTATGTTAAGAGCTGAAGATTTTCTAGACCATAACGAAGTACTACCTATGAAAGATGCATCCATTGAAATGTCCATGACACTGCCACGAGGAGAAAAGCCAAAGTCTGTACCAGCCATTTGCGTTGACAAGTGGCTGCCAGCTTTTAGAAAATAGCATATTATTTAACATTTTCTTCTGATAATCAATAATCTAGAGCAAGCAAAACATGTCAAGCATAGGTGTTACCTGCAGGTGATCTGACTCCAGGGAAAGATCCAGACACAGGGGTTACAGAAGGACTGAGTATGTTCATATTGCCATTCAAACTACCATTCATATTGCTACCTAAAATATAAATAAAACACGTTGTCTTAGTTTTTCAGGGAAACTAATATCTATCACCTGATTCTGTTCATGCTATAACATTAGTACCTGGAGGTCTGTATGTGCCATTAATCAAAGCTAATGTGCCAAGTTGTTCTCGTTTTATTTCATCATCTCCATCTTCCACTGGTTTCATGAGGTTTTTGATCTCATTAACAGCCCTTTCCAATCGTACACTAGCCCTTTCTTGCGTGTCCTCAACTGCTATCAAAACATGAAGGTCTTCTTCCAAATGCTCATAGTTTGGCTGCCCACGCTTTTCTTCTTCCTAAAAAGAAAAACAATTAAAGCACTTCTTGTTTTCTTAAAAGCTGTGCACAGCTAGTTTTTGCATCAAACCAGAGCCAAAACATTACCATTTTCCGATCTTTCATTGACCCTTTTCCACGCACTAAAAGCTTGCAGCCAGTCTCTGATTCGATTTTTCTCAACGTTAATCCTCTAGGACCAATAATTCGTCCAACAAAATTGAACTTATTTGGAAAAAAAACAACAAAACATGTGATATTGGGACAACTTAAACATTACCATCTATGTTACTTGTTATTAGAACATTATTGAGTAAAACTGGTTATAAACTATGTTAGTAGAGTTAGACTGACCTTAGGAAACTCTTTCACTGGAGCAAATACTTTTTCAGTTAGTTTAACATTTTTACCATTAGATGGTGGGAGGTTAAGTGGTGCAGTCACAGGTAAAGGTAGGCCATTGCATGGACCATGGAATAATTCAGTTCGAATACGATTAATCTCTAAATACAAAATGTTAAAGTTAGTTGTTATTCATATTTAAACTACCATGTGCATTATTTAATACTGTTATTCAAATGCCTAAATCTTTCTAGGTTTTGTACTAGCCCATGTCACATTCAGTCATTATAAGAAGGAAAAGTTTATGATGTATAGACAATGCTTAAATGCAAATTTTTTCATTTGAGAGGATACCAATATCAAAATTGGTTAAAATATTAACATATTCACTCAAGTGTACATGTCATTTTCAATTACAGGTTCCATTAAAACTTCAGCATAAATTTACTTCACTCAAACAAAGCTAGTCAAATAAAGGCAATATGTACAAGTTGCCAAGATAAAGCATATTTTATGAGGAATTCAAAAACCTAGGCAATAGGAAATAATACTGTGTGATCCTCTCTATATCGTTGCCTATCCCCTCAAAAGAGAGGGCAAAAACGGATGAATTTAGTTCCAGGGTTGCTATCAGCAAAAATTATACAAGGATTAGTTTGCAAAACCACAAAGCATCACCTAAATCTATTAATCCATCTTGTCTAGCATAAAAAGTACGCATAATGCTACAATCTATACATAAAGATATTCCTTAACTTTTCACAGAAAATCTCTATGGCAGCAGTTATTCACTATCCTAAATTTACTGTAAACTGTATTCAGCCCACATCCATTAGAAAGGCAAAAGTTGCGACGAACAGGAATTCAAAAGCCATAATTACCGGCAAGAATTTGGAGAGGGAGTAATTAGATGCTGAAACAATGCAGACTGTTGAAAACCATTTTGAAACAAAACTAAATCAAGTTGCCATGGAATTTACAACAAGTTGACACGAGCCACTCTAATGACATGCATGAAAAAAGTCGAAATACAAGTTTCTTAAAGCAAAATTCTGTCTTCTTTGTAGAAAATAGGACTTCGTTCGGTTTATTTATGATCTTTCTAGGTGTCAATGTTGTTTTTAAACTCACAATAGTACAAAGACAATGAGAGGAATTTAAATTTGAGCGTCTTGAAACTTGATACTTTTGACAGCTTGCGTGGCGTAATTAATTTTGACTATCGAATATTTTACAACTGCGATCGACGAAATTCCTCGTTTCTTAACTAGCTAGCAGAAATATTGCACAGTTTTATCACACTATCGTATTATTCATGTCTAGTCTAGCATAGAGTTAAAGAATACGAATGTTTTTCCGTCTCGTATCGTTCTAAATACGCATAAAGATGACCGGCGAATTTGCAGGTGCTACTTCAACACTTGTTCGGGTAAACATGTCAACAGCGCGGGGAAAAACTATTGTTGATTGCGGTTGCTTTTACAATCGATTCTTTTTAAATCGAGCTTTAATCTGAGGTTTGTTAGTATTAAAAATAATCACAAAAGCGCAACGTTTCATGTAAAAAATCGCAATTTTTCGTACCACTCGTAAGTAGTCTGGAATTTGTAAGCTGTTTATATATGCAACTGTTAGCCAAAAGGCAATAAAATATACGGGAAACATGTCTAGTCCCACAATATTCATAGATTTGATAAGCCGTACGCTTTATTATGATTCATATTAGTACAAAAAGAATACCATGAAATCTACATGTTTTTATCGAATTAATCGTAAAAGCATTTGTAAACATGTTACATTCCACGCGGAATCGAGCATGTAAACTATCCCAAATAAAAACGATCAAAAACCCCGCAGAATGTACTATGCTTGTAAACGCATATAGCTACACTATAAAGTCGCTATTTTAACGGAAGAAACTGGAGAAACTTACTAGCTAAATAACCTTTAGCGGTATTTCAAATTTCGATATGTAAATAGACTTGCCAGGCAACTCACCTTCGTCCAGAAGACGTTCCAAATGAATAAATATCTTGGGCATTTTGGAGATTGTTGTTTTGTCTTTTAGTAGTCCGTTTAGGTATTCGCTAGTGTTCATTTTGAACCGATATTCCGTTTAATTTTTAAACGGTGTATGTTATACAAGACCTGTTGATCTGCGTGTGTGAGTAGCCCCTTGTTCAATTTTTAACCGCGGGATCTCAACCGCGAAGCACGGGACACTTTGACCTGGCCGTGACGTATAAGGATAAACTGATGGATAATAAATGTAATTTTAGAACAATGACGGTACATTTATGAATTGATAGAAACATCAAAGAATAATTGTGGAGATAAGCGGTACATTTTTGGTTTTAGAGGGGTTTATATGAATTAATATGAATTTCTGTGAATATCTTTGAATATTTTGGGACAACAATGGATGATTAGGAATTGATATTGATATGTAAGGACTATTATGAATAGATAGGGAGAGGAGCAAATGTCATAGGATCTAAGGAAACATTATTGAACAAATTGGACCTCGAATTGATAGGCATATACTTTTAAGAATAAATATGAATATATGTGAATATACGTGAGTATATGTAGATTTGTGTGAATATGAGTGACTGAGATTGATATCATACAACAAGTAGTGGTACTAAGGATTACCAGGCATACAAAAAATGGCGACTTCTTCTTCAAGCGATGTCAAAGAAGAAGATGGGAAGTTTGAGAGCTTTATGCAAGAGGTAGTTATATTTTGTCATTAACAATAAACGGAAGAAAGTTGCGTTTAATTGATTCACTTTGACAGTAGACTGTTCTCACTTGCAATTCCCCCCAATATAACTCGTTTTTATAACCAAGTATAAAAAATAATATGAAACATTACATATACATGAATACCGTTACAGGTGAAGACAATTGAACAACGAGACGCTGTTTTGACCAGCAAGCAGCAGATAGACAGGCTTTTGAAACCTGGTGCAACGTACTTAAATTTAAATCCATTTGAGGTATGAACCATAGCATTAATTTATAATTGATACAAAACTGTTGAAATAGAGCATGATTATTTCTATTATATATTTTGGTTTCATAGGTTCTTATGATAGCACCTGATTCAACTGCTGAACAAATTAAAAAGCAATATCGAAAGGTAATACATTTTATTACAATAATGATGGTTTAGTCAGACCTTCCAACTTTGTGTCATGAAAATGAGTGAGACTCAGCAGTTTTCTGTAGTATGAGTGCTATGTGCTCCTGCTTGCCTCCTTTGGCAGGCAATGACCTATGGGTGTCTGGGGGCATCTTCCCCCAAAGTTTTTAAAACTGAACTCTCTGAAATGCCTGGTGCTGCATTTTTTGAGAAGATCAACAGAATTTTAAAGGTACAAAAAGGTCATTAAATGTCTCAAAAGTAACACTTTCTGAACATCTCCTTGCAACTAAATAAAAGTCGTGGGTTGATAACCAAGGAAAAGTAGGCAAGTTCATGTACACATACATTGTGTGAAACGAATAAGATTATACTTATTTTACATTTGCTTGCAAAGAGAAGTATGGAAACAAAAAGCTCAATTGCTTATTATTTTTCACTTTTGCATGAGAAAATGTGTATCTCACACAAATGCATGGAGTTGCAAGGTCTCGTATGCAACAGTTGGCAGAAAGTACAATCAAGAGGAGGTGCCATAGCTATAGCTCTTGGAAGCCACAAAGACTAGAGCAGCACTAATCTCTTGTCCAGGCACTGTTTCAGATATAGTGCTATATTTAGCTCACATAAAGTATTGATTAGTTAGCAGGAGGCTTGGGAAGGTTGTGGAGTAATAGAAGTAGTTTTGGAAAGTAATAACAAGTAGAACAGCACCTCTCTCTTATCCAGGTAGTGTTTAAACTATAGTGGTGTATATTGTGCTTACATGAAGAATTGAGCATCAGGGAGAAATTGATAAGGATGAGGAACAACACAAGTAGTTTTGGGAAGCAATAAAGTCTATAGCAGCACCTGCCTCTTTCTCAGGATTAATTTTTGTGGTAGGCATATATTGCAGGCTTACATGAAGTATTGTGCAGCCAGAGGGAAGCTCGATAAGGTTGAGGGCAGTAGAAGTAATTTTGGGAAACGATAACGAGTGAAGAACCACCTATGTCTTACCCAAACCACCAAAGCATGTTTTTAGCTAAGGTTCATCATAGTGGGCTTACATGAAGTATTGACCTGAGGCAGAAAGCTCGATAAGAAGTAACAACAGTATGTACAAGTATTTATGAAAAAAAAGCAAAAAACCCACCTCGGTCCATGCATCCAGTATTACTTACAGATCTACCCCCGGTAGAACTGCTGGATCGTTGCATGTTACGTCGTGTCATGATTTCGGCACAACGAACGCTATCTTCGGTGGAATGAGTCCCGCTTTACCGTCGTCAGGGAAGCTCAGAGGGAGACCAAGCAACAGATCCTGGGCCGTGCAACTACTTGCAGATTCACTTGACTGTCTTCCAAGACTCGTGATTAGCAGCCGACTCATTTACCCCTTCTCTCTTATAGCTGGTTATATGTACGTTATTTAGTAAACGTGTAATTGTAGTGGTGCAAATGCGCGCATTGCGCATGCGTAGATTAAAAAATTTAGAAATTCGGTTTTAAGCGTCGGAAAAAATTTTTTCAAACCATATATCACCTGTAATCATTATTTTGTTCCGTTTGAAGGTTGGAGATAGTTTCCATCGACAGGAAAAAAATATTTTATTTTATTGAAAAGTGAAGGTGTTGTTTGTCAGAATCGAACCAAGGAGCTCCATTTCCAAAGCCAAAGTTATGTTCGATGTAAAATGAAGTATCCCTCTATGCATGATATAAAATTACGTATGGATATACGCCAAAATTTGAACATATCGGTGTCACACAGATTTGCGTTGTTAGTTAAGGGTTGAAACAAAACTAGGAGAAGCGTTTAAACAATAAGTTAAAGCGCTTCTTATTTTTTCGCCTTTCCGTGAGATAATGTCCATGCGTGTGAGCGTGAGAATATTTGAAATGCATTGTGTCTCACGCAAAATGCCTGAGGGCTGGAAAGTCTGTGTTATAAATAGTGTAGTCAATACTGTATACTTTGTTTTCTAGTTGTCAATTCTTATCCATCCGGATAAAAATGCTGATGATCGTGATCGAGCACAAAAGGCATTTGATGGTAGATGCTTTTGAACAACTTTGATACTGGAAATTCTTACTATTTTAACAAGCCTGTTTTTTAATTTGCAGAGTTGTGTAAAGCGTACAAGCTTATTAACGATGAAAAAGAGATTGTGAAAGTGAAGGAAATGATAAATGAAGGACGAGCTCTTGCTGAGCAGAAGGTCTGATCAAATATCATGTTATTGATACCATTAATGGACCAATTGCATAATGGACAAAATTTTGAGAAATCCTGAGTCAGGAAAATTCATCACACCAGTATGAAACAGCATCCTACAGTTAGTAAAATTACAAAGTTTGGTTGCAAAATGCTGTAAAATGTGAAAAATATAGCTTTGTGAAGTTGGGAAATTTTGCATAGTATTGCACTACGCGCGAAAATATGTAACTTAAAATAGTTAACGATCTCCGCACGTACTACAAAAGTATACCAAATTCGGCATCTTCACAGGGCAATATTTTTCGTCTTTTAAAATATTTTGCAACAAACTTTGGTAGTTGTGGCAGTTGGTCCATTGCTGATTCCTACGTGTATTTAACTTGATGAAAATGAGTTCCGAGTGTTGTCTGTCTGCTTTATGTAGTTGTCTGAGAAAAGGAAGAAAGCCAAGAAAGAAGGAAGGTTGACAATTGAAGAAGATGATCCAGAACTGGTTAGATCGACTCATTAATTTCTTGTTTTCCTTCCTGGATTTTGATATAGTTCTATCTCTGTATTTTTCAGTGTAAAAAGTTTGTGCGAACAACAACGGTAAAACTGTTTGCAGACTATGAGTTGAGGAGGAAACATTTAGAGCAGAGAGATGCTAAGGAAAGGTTAGTTAAAGCTTTTTTGCTGAATATAAGGACAATGGCCAAGCTGTTTAGTGCTGAACTAATTCATAAAATGAAATTGATGTGAAAATTTTTTGTTAATTCAGGAAAAGGCAGAGAGAGCAAGAAATTCAAGTTGAAGAGAACGCTAAGAAGAAAAAAGAGTATGACAAAAAATGGGAGGTACATCGATCTAATTTTGGGTTTTTTTTTCGTTGCTGATTTACTGTTTTCCTCCATCAGTTTCAAAATGCACTATCGAGAATAATTCGACTATACATCCATTTTTTGCATCTGCTCGTCGCAAAGGGAAAATATATAAAACATGGCGAGGT
Source organism: Phenganax subtilis (assembly GCA_025434845.1). Classification (NCBI taxonomy): domain Eukaryota; kingdom Metazoa; phylum Cnidaria; class Anthozoa; order Malacalcyonacea; family Clavulariidae; genus Phenganax; species Phenganax subtilis. Next base: position 20,664 of record JAOBYK010317580.1, on the reverse strand, counting down.
GATGATGAATCATCATTTTCGTGCATGATGGGTTTTGTAGTTGCATTTACAATAAGAGAATGAGGTTTTATGCTTTGAATGAAAGTTGATAGAAAGCGTCGGTAGTTAAGGAGTTGATTTACGCAAGAGTTGATTTAAACCAAAATTCCAAGGTGTGCAAAACTATAAGGAAAAGATTTTAAAAACTTTTCATCGCTACAGGATAGTCGTCAGGATCGCGTGAACAGTTGGCGAGATTTTAAACATGGCAGCAAAAAGAAAGCGAAGAAAACTGAAGGAAAATTACTTAAACCACCGAAACTAAAGCCAGAAAAGCGAACGTAACTTGCATAAAAAACGCTCAGTCACTCTCAAGTGCTCTGATATTACGACAACAGATTGCATAACAAGATGCACTAGAAATGGTGTTTCCATCCTTGAGAAACGTGATTCAACGAACAAGGGAAGTGCTTGTATGTATAGTGATGACATCGTCTTTGGCTTAATATAGTCTTGGTTTTCAATATGTATGACAGGATCTACATCACTCCATATGGTTGAATATAGTTTGATTTACACTAAAATATCATCAATTTACGTCGTTAAACGTTTGGTTCCTTATCATCGTTACGTCATTACGTTAAGTTTGTTCAAGTGACGTAATTATGCGGAAATCGCTTGCCTTTTAAACTTGTCTATTTTCTGTAAGATTGTGCTTGAACAGGTATCGGTTTATATGATATAAAGAGTTCTTTTGAGCTTTGCCAATTTCCGCAGAACAGCTTTACGAATATGTGCAAATGAGACGTTATGTTCTTTCCCCTACGGAATCTTCATAAGAGCTTCACATCTGTTCGTTGAACTAGCAATGCTAGCCCGCACTTGCATTCGAGCTGCGAAGTAGATTGGTAAGAAGGGTCTTTGTTGTCAAACAAGAAGTATGTTGTAGCCCATCATCGACAGACTAAGTATATACGCCAACGGAAATTGTTCCGCATTGTTACCATTGAAGAGGTTGGAGTTCAATCGATGACAATGGCGTTTCGAGCAGGGTTGGTCTTTTCTAGGTAGGGGCTTTCGTTTGGGATGAATTGAACTTTTTAAGGGTCTTAATTCAACACCCAGGCAAATTGTTTCTCTCGACCGTTTTCTACCTAGGTTTTGATGAAGCCAGTTGCTCTTTGCTATATTCCGTTGGGTTTGGAAAATGAATCTACTAGGCTCTGCATGTCTGGTTAGGCTTCATGCATCTGTTCCACACTAATCTATTTGTGAAATGTTTTGACAGTTCAACTGATTTGAAGAAAAGCAATACACAGCATTTTGACTCGACCACAACACGCCATATATAAACATGAAAACAACGTAATTGATTCTAATTGAACTGTTATATTCGACCATGTTGTGACTATTTATGGTATAGATTCATCATTCGTCACTACCGTTAGACACATTTAACCACAAGCAGACTATAAACAAATTGTCCGATATGGAAGAGAAGAAACAAAGCTTCGTAACGTCTTGAAAACAAATGTTCAGTGAAGACAAAGAGGATATTTGAAACAATGGTTTGTCCAGATCGTCACTGGTTTGTACTAAATTGAAAAGCTCTCTGATGGTTTTCCGAGGCAACACCCTCCCACGTGAGTGATAACGACGAAACAGGACAAAGGGAAATAGGGCAAGTGGGCAAGAGTATAGGAATTCAGGAAATTGTCCTCTTTCAGATTAATCAATGCATAGCAATGGTAAAATAGCTTTAGCTCATGGTTACAATGTGATGAAGCGTGTTTCAACTTTCAAGGAAGCGAAATCCATGGAAACACAAGGATTTTGATTTCATTTTGTAAAAGGTGTGCGTATTAAAAAGGGGTCTATTTTGGAGAGGTATTTTTCAAAGAAAAAAAGTTCACCGTTCAAAAGATGTCCGTATTAGAGTGACGCTCGTATTAGCGAGGTTTCGTTGTACCTGTTTACATTGCTGAAATCTAAACACAAACGGAAATTGGAGGAATTTAGCCAGCTTCCCTGGCGGTCTGGTTTGAATTGCGTCATTACACGCCTTTGGTCAGCTAATCGTGACATCGACTCGACTTTGTAGCGAAAAATAACAGGAAATGTAACGTAGGACAGGTCAAGACGCAACTTTGATGCACAGGCGTAGAAAGAGGTCATACGATTGTCACGCATTCCAAAGAGAAGGAGCAAAGATCGCTGCAGTCTGGTCGCTATATACGCGCTCAATTGCGCGCACTGGTTAATACAGATTGGAGTTATTGAATTTGCTCCAAATAGCAAGATTCAAGAGAGTAACTATATAGCAATAAGGTATGGTTCAGTACATAGTTCTCAGTTAGGAAGCATTCAGGATCCAATCGCCCTCAAAATTGCTATGCTGCCAGTCTATGTAGAATAAAGTATGATTATAATACAACGCGCGTAAGTTTGCTAGATAATTTAATAATTTAAGGAGAGTTTACATCAATGTTGTTAATTGAGCTCTTTTTAGTACTGTGTGCCACAAAAATAAAGACTAAACACGTTGGTGCTGATTTAGTGCAAATTTACAATTTTTGTCTTGAAATTACGAGTACTATTATTGTGCTACTAATTGTGCGTAAATTGGTACTCCTGTGCTCCTGGTTCGTGGTACTTCATGATATCAGATGGTACGTGTGTGCGTGACCATATGTTAGAACTGGTGTCACAATAGTGATATGAAGTGTTGATCAAGATAGAGAGTCAATTAAAAGCAAAAAGTGCGCTTTGGTAAACTTGATGTATTTGCGTTGTGGCGATAACTTTTGCTTAAGGGCGCAGAAAACAGTTGTAGTTTCGATTCGGATTAGATTACCTTTTTGGATTAACTGTATTAGCCAACGCAATCCAACCGAGGTAAAGTCAGTCGATTATCTATGAAAAAATGTTTACAATGTCATTGGTAAAACCCAAAGCAGGAATGCAATTACAGAAAAATACTTATGCACTTGCAAATCTGTGGTTTTATTTGCAATGCGCTTCCGCGCATTCCTTTCGTGTTTTAGTACTTAACCAACATTGCAAGTAAAAGAAATTCTTAGGTAGAGTTGTATAAAAGTTTTTTGATTTGCGTCAAAGAGTGTTAGAATGACGGATCACACGCTTTGTAGAAATCTATAGTTACAGTTTATCTCTTACGACGATCTTGCCATATTGACCCGGGGTTTATGAGATATCGTTCGCTTCTCTACTCTAGGAGGTTTTGAAGGCGAGAGTGCAAGAGTGTGTTAGTATTGGAGTTATCAATTATGCAGAAAGCATTATTACAACAACAAACGACACGTTCGTCGTATCATATTGGTTTGCCTGAACGACGGGTACAGACAACAACAAGTCATCCAAGGTCGACGATGAACTGCGAATTCCTCGACTGTTTAGACACTGTCGATGATGTTTTGTTAACGAAAATGATTGAAAAACTTGAACTGCAATCATTGCATACATTACCTGACCTTACACAACTTTTTCGTAAAAAGAGAGTTGCTCAACAATTACCGTTAAGACATACCATACGAACACAAGTACCTGATTCTGGAGCAAGAATGTAAAAGCACAGACAGAGACGTTTGGGGTTGATAATGCCTTGATGACTGAAAATGGATGGGTGACGTGAGCGGCAACATGATGACGCGCTGGATAAAAAATAGACGAAGATTTGCGCAATTTATTCGGAGTTATCTTTTTGGGGCAAATGTACAAATGCACTCAAACATTGTAATATATCTGTAATATATATCCTAATCATGGTGCATGACATCGCCTCAAGGAATTTGTTCATTCAAGGATGGTAGTGACCCTATATATTTGACGACGGTGGTTTATCAAACCGAGAAGGAGAAAGCAGTCTTTTTTCCAGATAAAATAAACTTACACGATAGCTATCTTCGGTTTGAAGCTTAGAAGTTTCAAATTTTAAACGTTCAAAGCTTTCGTTGCTTCAATTATGAGCTCTGGCAAAAAAGTTGTTTTACTGCTACCCACAGTCCAGTTAAGAACAGTTGTATTGTCATAAAGAAAAGAGACTATTAAATTGTAAGATGATGATAAGTCGTAATAGAGTGAGTTTCTATCGTTTAATTGACCTGGAGCAAATTGAGTTAGTGTTGGACTTAAAAATAGGTACCATGTTTTGGCTATAAATACGATCCACAAATTTGACATTTCAAAATCTGTCTGAACTGTTTCTCGAATTGGAGACTTTAAGAGCTTAAATTTTAATTACGGCTTAGTTAGATTAACTGTGCTCAGTTTCTTACGAGGATTATACAGAAGTAGTGTAGCGGTTTATTTATGATTCCTTTAATGCTTCCATGTTAATATTATCCTCTGTCCTTTCGTGGGGTGTTGGTTAAAGTTTGCATGATTACAGTTGTGGTTGGTGTTTAAAAAACAAATAAATCGGCAGGGAACACACACAGCGAGTTAAAGTATTCAAATAAAGATTCCTTTGTTAGTTTATCAATCTTAAAGGATCATTGTTTATATAAAAAAATTTTTCGGCCAGACCAGTGTGTAAGAATATAAACTGTAAAGAACAACGGTTGTATTTTGAAACTTCAAATGACGTTATTGTGTGGTGGTTTCTGGTTAAGGTGGGTCGAGCATGGTGGTGATGTTATCATGAAATGTGTAAATATGCAGTCGATTGTCTCATCATGGTCGATTTTTGTCCTTTCCGGAATATGAGTGGTGTCCATTAATAGAGAATTCGGCAAGTCATGATGCAGGAAATGGGCACACATGAAACTTGGACTGCATTCTAGGATTTTGGTTCAACCGTAAACATTGGAAGAAGATGGTCTAGTCATGCAACAGTGGTAGATTTAAAAAAAAAAGCGTTTAGCGATCAGTTAGTCATAGTTTGTGAATAAAGATACTCTTGAAGTTTGGCAAACTTCAACAATCAAGATTGTAACTGTGACATCTGCATAGTCCTTGAAAGAAACAAGACAGAGCATGACTCCACCGGACGGTCCAGTCTTTTGAATGGTGTGGCCGTCTTTGAATGGTATCAAATTGTGAGGCCATCTATTAGCAGCGGAAAACTTTGTTAAAGACAATGTAAAAACAGCGATGAAGAAAAGAGCCGCAATCGATAAAGTTGACAAAGGTCGGTGACCTTTTCACTGGGGAACAATTCGTGCCATGACATATTTATGCATATCACAATTGGTGATAACAATTCCATGAATTTTTGGTTTCTTGCAAATTGAGATATTTTAATCCTATTGCAGACGCTTGGACAAACATTCGATGGAATTGAAAACTGACCACAGTTTTAAGACCTTGTCAGAAAGCATGCAGATTACACAGGCGTGGTTTTTCCGTTCTGATACGTGCACCCCATAGATTTACTATTACAAGTCGTGCAAAAGTCTTGTAAAGTTTCTGTACTGTTTAATTTGCAAACAAAAATTGAAAAAGATTTGATGTTTGGACTTTATGAAATATAGCTGGATTAAAATGTTAGATGCGACCGTAGTTAAAACGCTTCTTCGTTGGGGCGTAAAACTTTAAATGATTTGAAATTCTGTGAAAAGAGTGGCCCTTGTTCTTTTAAGATGTCTGACTTTGGAGGAACAACAAAGGTTTCCGTTTATTTGGTTGGTCACGAAAGTTGCACGAGAGTTTCCAATGGAGACGCCTTTTGCATTTTCTAAAGCTTGCAGAAATATTTCAAGAGCTGTTCATAAGGGCTTGTTTTCCGGAGCTAACATCTTCCGCCAAGCTCAAAAGTATTCTTTGGTCAAGCCGTGAGAATCCACACCCTCATCATCTGTTCTAGCAATTTTGATCAAACGTCTTATATTCTTCGCGTCAGATTTTGAGGGAATTTTTGAGTAATATATAGTTGCAAATATTGATTCAGGCTTTCTCTTTCTTTTTATGTCATCTGGTCACTAAGTAACTTGTGCCAGTGTCGAGGAAAATGTGGAAAGGGCGACGATTTCAAGTAGGAAACTGGCAGTGCTTCCTTTAGTAAGTTTGTTAAAAGGAAGTGTCATTCAAAGATCACGCAATGTTGAAGTATCCACGCAATCAAACCTCTTTCTATAAATTAGAGAGGTAGTTGAGGAAAATGAGCTTACGGAGATCGAACAAGTGTCCGCATTGGAGAGGTGCCCACATTGGAGGAGTGCGCGCAAAAGAGAGACATCCGTACAGAGGGATGTTTCAAATGATTTCAAATAGACATGAGATTTTCTCGTCAATGATCACAACAGTGAACTTAATAAGACATCGCTGATGAAAAACGATGTATGAATATCAGGCTTACAGATATTTCATCATAGTAGAATTTTTTATGCAATGTGTAGGCAACGTTGTGTATGTTACTATGACAACAGTGAGGTATCACTATGACGACAATGATGTGTTACTATGACGATGCTTTCGTTTGACCGTGCATGGGAGATAAGCCGTCTGTGAAAGTTACATAACAAAGCGAACACATTCGTTATAAATTACCAATGTTATTCTTCATAACTTGCAAAAACATGTTCTACTATTGTTAGCACTTTCCAATAAAAGTGCTTCTCAACTCAACGTGCTCTCAATTATATGTACAACAACAATTTCGCAATATACATATTTACATCTTAAAAGTATACGTTAAATGTTTTCACTCTATTTCCGTCCTCTTGTAACTCGATTACAGCAACCCAAGTGTTATTTTTGTGCAACAGGCAGAAACAATTCAAAATTTGTTTAAATATGATACCAGATGAATCTTCACCTGATTCCTAATTCGAATTCTGATTCTGCCAATTCCTGATTAACTACCATTGTGTTGTGTCTACCACTAAAATATGCAAAACAGTTTCCTTAAAAAAGCATGTTAATCAAAGCCATGAAACGCACATTGAATTTACAATCTGAATGAAAAACAGCACGTCTCCATCAAAAAATTGCTCGGATTTGTGGGCAAATTTCGTCTCCGAGAAACACTGCACTCATCTCAATAAATACTTTTTCGTCTTAGACTTTGCATCGATCGTCAACGATCAAAGACTTTTAAAATTATAACAAACATGCTTTTGCATGCATTTAGTGTTTTGCATAATGTTAGTCTCATTGTATATTTATCTCCACCACGAGGTTTTAATAAAGATTTTTTGGTGTCAAAACGTTGCAAACGTGCTTCACGCAGTCATAAAACCCAGACCCAAATTAATAATCCATGGTCATTCCAGGGAACGATTATTACCAACTTATATGCGATATATAGATAACTGCTTGATGAAACGGATTTTTTTGCCTCGAACTTGTTAACCATAGCGGAATGTAGATTTCTTTTTTCTTCGTTCCTTTAATTGACACCAATGTTGCTTAGTGGTGTATTCCATCGTTGCATGGCATTTGTCTTTGTTGAGGGAAAGATTTGTTCGTAGTACTGCCATACATCACTTGTAAATCAGGCAATTCTTGCAAAGTATGAAGTCCTAATTCATGGATCATAAATGATAACCTAGCATCATCAACTAGATCAAGGCAATCGAAAAAACTTGTAGTTGCATGGGTTGTTCTTCCAGCTAAATTTATAGGGACTGTTGGTTGGTGTCTGTGACCCAATTCTTCGAGTCTTTTCATCGCATACAACTCCCTCAATCGCGTTCCATCGACTCCAACGTTTTGACCATGTGGCATATAACCTGGTAACCGCGCAGTCATTTCCATTTCTTCGAATTATAAGATTATGAATCTATACAAGATAAAAATAAGTTGAGTGGGTTATCTGTGGAGATATTGATTTTGTGCTCAATAGATGTCTGGATTATATCCAACTGTTATTGCATATGCTATTTATTTGGAGAGAGAGTGGCACATCTCTTTACAAGATATATTACATACATTGGTCGTTTTGAAATTCCTGGGAGATATAAGATATGTTTAACTTATGGACTGAAGGAGAGGTCGGGTTGATTTAGTTAGGTCATGTAATCATTTTGATAAGTTGAAAGATATACACAGGTGTGTTTTTGACGTACTTGAGACAAAGAATGATAAGCAATTTAGTGAGAAAAGCGAGTTGTGTAGCAGCCGAATTGAAGTGCTTTTGATAGAGACGATATTTGGTTAAATCTATAAGCATGGGTGCCGAAGTATTGGTAATTATTGTATAGGTTACGAAGCGCAGGCCGAGTTAGTTAGTTATGTATCATGCCTATGCATGCATCCTATTGTACAGGCCAGTGATCGTGACCTCTTGCTGGGCTTACTCACTTTAAATATATATATATTCAACGGGATGTACCTTTCAGTTTATGAAGATTACATGAGGCAAGTTTACGAGACATGAATCAGTGGAGAAAGACCAACCATAATCCTATCTTAATTTCGTTCGTAATTGTATTGTATAATTAACTATATAGTGGAACATAGCTCTAGCCTCTACTAGTTGTTCTATATTAAAGTCTTTTAATATTGTTAGTTAACATTAACCATTAGTTTCATCCCATTTACCTTCTTAAGATGTTCTTTCTGATCCAAACACGGCCTTAAGATATTTCTACAAATATTATTGTTACCAACCACTAGAGGTCTTCCTGCTTTGCCTAAATGTTTTTAACTGAGCAAAAGTTTCCGTATTTATACTGATCCTGTCATCCGTACAGGGAAACGTAGTCTCTTGATATCTTTTGTGTTCTCGACCAATAGGACAAGGAGTTTTCAATGACCTCATTATAAAGTAAAGAGATTTACGTAAACGTGTGTGCATTTGCCGTGGGCCGAGTTGCATTTCTCACACGTCAATGGGTGGCAGACTGGCAGCTATAGCCCGCCATAATTTGCCGAGTAAGTTAGATCCTACAGAAAGGTCTGAAACATTTAGGTTGTATAGGCACTTCTTTTTCATTTGTAAGGTGCAGAGCTCTTCACAGAGCAGCGTATGGTGGTGAAAGTAGAAAGTTTATACCTTTGTAAAGAGCAAGCGAGTCAAAGTTGTATATTTCTTCCTACTTACGCGACTATGTCCGCCTAGCAAAAGAATTAACATCATTTTCTCATGATAGAAGTTCACCATCATCTACTGTCGTCCAATAAAGTTTGGTCAAACCTAGCTAATACGTTAAAAAGCTGCTGTTCTTCTTTTTAATAACTATCTTCTTTTGGGGGGATGGAAACATCACGAATGATACCTTTGCTGCGCAACTTTGACATTAAGTTGTTATAAGTGCAAAACTCTAAATTGAACCGCAAGTTGGTAAGATGTCCTTTAGAGTAAAACTTTTTTCGAAAAAAGATAAAATAGAAGAAAGTGGAGAAGTTCATTGTCAGGAGAAATTGGTTTGGACAAATTGAAAGTTCCTAAGTGGTGAAAAGGTTTTTTCTAAGCGAAACTGGGAATCGAAAGTCACTGTTCGTCGTGTCGTTTTAGCAATTTGCTGTTGCTACAAGTCATTGTGATGCTAATCACTTCATTGTAGACAAAGTGTACTATCAGTGTTATATACCACATAGTGAAATGATATTTATGATGTCAATGAAGGAGCTTTTTCTTCGTTCACATGGCAACTGCTAGTGAAGACGGCAATGTTAGAAGAATATTGCGGAAACATCCCACATAGTCGTGGGAGGAGTTCAGAGACTTCACATGCCTTTATTTGGGTGATATGAAGAATAAAAAGAACCTTTAAGATGAGGAGATTCTGTAGAATTTAGTATTAGATCATATCAATTCATACTCGCGAAATGGCAGATATAATTCTTTGGAGGTCTAGGAACGCATAGGAAAGCTAATTATTTTACTAGTAATAAAATAACTGCAAAAGATAAGGCCACTTACATAATTGTTTCTAAATGTATATCATATCCAGTTGTATATCACTTTTAAAATAGTTACAAATGGAAAACGGATGTGTGAGTGTTATATTTGTTCGAATGTGATGAAGTGTACGGAAATATTAGACAATTAAAGGATTTATGTCTGTATTTATAAAACAATAGTTTAGCTTGATGTATCTAAGACATCTGAGTCCAACCCAGCTGAATAAATATTTCTCTCTGGATGAAACAGACTTTTCCGGTGTTTTGGAATAACTAGTTAAAGATGAACGACTCACTGGGGAAGATGCCAATGGAGAGGTAGCCAACTGGACTTTCGGTATCCGCTGTTAAGAACATCCCACGTTGTAGTGGGAGTATGTTTGACCCTTTTATTAACTCTTTAAATGCACCGAGTTTATTTTTAAAAACTTTGAATATTTGACATAATTGATGAAACATTGTGTAAGATTGCGCCCTACGTAAACGTTTAACAAATACTAAATTAGACCAAACATACTACAACTGTCTAATTTCCAGGACAATTACAAGCCAAATTGCAGAATAAACTGCAGTTCGAGAAAAAACGTTTTCTTTTTGGCTATAATTAACATATGAAGAATATCAATTTGTAACTACATTATATATATAAAGTCAATAATATTACTTCACACAAGTTGTTCTAATCGCAACATAATCTAGTCTAGTTGAGACTGATTTTTCTTATTTTCTTCTAATTTGTTTTCAAGCCTATCAACGAGTGCCTGTACGCAGCGGACACCTTCTTTTCTAGCTTGCCGAACATTCTCAAATCCTTCAGAATCCACAGTATCCAGACCCAGCAGTATTCTCATCAGAGTTTCACTGATATATAAATATTTCTTGTTTTGAACTGGGTCCACAAACTCTGCAATCTTTTCCTCAATTCCATTTGTTCTTTCAACAATGGATTTTATTCTTGCAAGTTTGATATCTGCAGGGGATGGCGGGTCACACTGACTCAAGCGTTTGGAGAGTTTTCTTTGAGTGTTTTTTGGACCACTAAACGTTATTGGTACTTCGACAAACTCTTTATCTTCTGTTGTCTGCGATGATGGTCCAGCATTTGCATCAGCAGACTTCTGTTCCATATCTTCATTTACTTCTGATTGTTTGTTTCTGTTAATTGCATTTTCATCATTGGTGGCATCATTGTTAGATGAAACTTCATCAGCTAGGACTTTGTTTGAAGGTGCCTCGTTAGATGGGACATCGTTTGGTGGGGGCTCGTTAGCTTGGGTTTCTTGAGGTGTTTCATTGCTTTTCTCCTGTTTTACCTTTCCTCTTGTTTGTTTATGTTTGTGATGAGGACGAGTCTTTCTATCCATGTACTGTACTGGTATCTCCCAGCCATCCCAACCAAAATTATCCCTTGAAGATCGTCTTATCCCTGTTTCTTCCTCACTATCATAGGCATCCCCTTCACCTTCAAATCTTTTTCTGTTGTAGTTTTTGGACGGACTTTCATATCCTGTCTTAGTTTCACTATCGTTCGGTCTATGACGTTGCTTTCGTGTTGGATACTCGTGAAAAGGCTCTGCCCATTGCTCAAATAGACCAGGCCGGCGTCTTCTTTCGAAATTTTGTCGCCGCATGGGACGTTGCATTTCGTTCCATTCAAAAAATGGATAGTCGTCAAACAAAACAGGAATATTAAAGCTCATGCTGACTCACAATTTCGCTTCAATATATCGCAAGAAATGCCAGAATTTTCACTTTAAACTGTTTACTTCGATGTTGACTCATCATGATCTTGCAAAGGAAAGAACTGGAATGTGCCACAGACATAAACAGCTGCTGATTGGCTGAGCATCACATTTCTCGAATTTGATTGGCTGAGTAGTCCAGTTCCTCGACTCCGATTGGTTCGCGTCGTATTCTAAAAATACATTGTTTCTTATCGTCTCAAATTTATGGTGAATTCATTTGTTGCTTTTCCTGAGAAGTAATCTGAAATATAAGCGACATTTGCGATATTGTGCTCAAATATTCAAGTGAAAAGAGTAAGAAACATCACTGCTGTAAAATGGGAAGGGACTTTTATAAAATTCTTGGCGTTTCACGCTCGGCAACGGACGATGAAATCAAGAAAGGATACAGAAAAATGGCGTTGAAATATCACCCGGACAAAAATAAAGCGCCTGATGCAGCTGAAAAGTTTAAAGAGATCGCCGAAGCTTTTGAAGTTTTAAAAGATAAAGATAAAAGAGCGATTTACGACAAGTACGGGGAAGAAGGCTTGAAAGGACAGCCTAGTTTTGGAGGTGCAAATGGTGGCCAAGGCATGCCTGCTGGTTTCACTAGTACTTCGTTTTCGTTTAGTGGTGATCCCTTTAAAACCTTTAAAGATTTTTTCGGAGATGAAGATCCATTTGCAGGTATGTTTAATTAAAAAACACAGTTGAAAGATTGAAGTTGGGATGTGTATGGCTCATATAGTTAATGCTTAATACAAATTTGATTAATTCACCTTTGTCTTTTGGAAGTGTTGTGCATTGCACCAGTCATACTAGATACATGGTGCCATCTTGACAAGTGCTGTTTTGTATTTTTAGATCTTCTCAAAGGCAGTGGTTTTGGAACTCATGGAGGAATGAGTGGAACGTTCGGTAGCGGAGGCCCAGGTATGTCGGCATTTCCATCAAACTTTGGTAATCTTGGCAGTATGTTTGGTAACTCCCACTCGGCAGAAAATCTTCCTAGAAGAGTGGCCAAAGATCCACCAATACACCGAGACCTCCCTGTGAGCTTCGAGGATTTGCTTAACGGTGCTACCAAGAAAATGAAAATAACAAGAAATGTTACCGAAGGAGGAATGACTTTTGAAGAAGAAAAGATTCTTACGGTGAATATAAAGAAAGGCTGGAAAGCTGGAACTAAAATAACTTTTACAGGTGAAGGCGATCAGAAACCAAATACAACTCCAGCTGATGTTATCTTTGTAATAAAAGACAAGCCACATAACTTCTTTACCAGAGATGCAGACAATAACTTATTGTACACATGCAGACTTTCTTTAAAAGATGCTTTGACTGGTTGCACAGTTCAAATTCCAACACTTGAAGGAAAAAAAGAGAATTTACAATTGACTGCAGTCACACAGCCGGGATCAACTAGGAGAATCAGTGGCAAAGGACTACCTCTACCAAAGACACCCAATCGCCGTGGAGATCTGTTGGTGACTTTTGAAGTACACATTCCAGAAAATTTGTCACAGCATGAAAGAGAAGCTTTAGGACGTATGCTGCCTTAGAAGTAGCAAGTTTTGCTGGACTCAAGAGTATCCCTAAAGAAACTATATGACTGCTTTTAAATATTGTAAATAAATAGATGATGCCTAGTGTTATTATTTGTTAATAGTTTAGAACTGGAATGTTTTAATGAATTGTTTGAATAGAGTATATCTTTGTGGTTATTACTTGTTTTTAATCTTCTATTTTTATATACACATTATAACAAGCCTTTGTTCTTTAATGATCGTGATTAATTTGTTGTCATCATTATAACAAAATAACCGTCCAAGCAAAGTGAATCAATGTTATTGTTTGTGAATATTATATGTTGATGCTTTTCTTCAAGTCCTTTTCAAGTTCTATTCACTCCTGAATATCCAAACTCTCATTTTAGAGTATGTATTCTTTTTGTTCTTCATATTCTGGCAGAGTTATAAGGCGATCCTAAGAACTGATCAGCTATTCTTCCTGCTTCTCTCAGACCACTGAGCAAAGCACCATGTACTGTTGCAGGGTAATTTCGAATGGTATGTTCCCCAGCAAAGAATACTCTTGGTTGAGCTGGTCCCATCCCTGTAACTGGAGCAGTGTTTGCTACTGGTGATGCCATCAAATCATAGTCGTTGCCTGATGAGCCTGCTGCCACGTACGAGTAGGACCCTCGTGACCATTCATCTGACTTCCAACGAGTGACTACAGTCTCCCTTGGCTGTAAAACAATACAAAAATAACATTGGTTTGGTCTCTCAGTGGTAGACTATCACATGGACCTCTATAGAGAATATTTAAGACACAAGAGAGGAAATCTACAGCAGAGGTAGACTAGTTTTTACTGAACATCTGAAATCACAATTTCGAGATGATATGGTACTTATACTTTGCTAACCTGAGGAACATTCCCTGTACCAAAGATTCCTTTGAGTACAGCAACACAACGACCAACAATGATTTCATCTGCAACTGCTTCCAACTCATTTGCTGCCTTCCCTGCCACAAGTGCAATCAAAATTGGAGTCTTGTACAGGTTCCAGAATAAGAATAGTTCACCACGTTTTGCTGTAGTGCTGCCAACATGACCAAAGAGATTGATGGAACGATCCCAGAACACACGATCAAAACATAAAACAACCTAATATAGAGCAAACGTTTTAATAGTAAGAAACTATACAAGGTATTAACCTATAGATGTTTTGTTTGTTATGGTTGGTGTGTTTATTGCTCAAAGAGACTTAGCCAAGCCATATCGTTCATCCACCCAAGGACATCCTACAACAACATATGACGTACTACTTTGCTCGTCATGGCGTGGTTATCACTTGAAGAAAAGGGTTTAAAAAGGCCTAATATGGAGAATTCAACTTACTTTGTTTAAGTTTCCAAATCCCATTCTATCAATAGCTTTGGTTTTCCACTCAGGTAATGGTGGATGAAACTGAACTGTCTCAGGCATGGCTTTCAATACTCCAAGAGGAAGAGTGATCAATACTACGTCACCTTTGAATGTTTGAGTTGTACTGATAGCAGCTTTGGTTGTACTTTGGGTGATTATTTCTACACCTGAGATAAGAGAAATGGATTAGGTCTCTGTGCATGAATGATTTCAACTGTGATGTTTCACTGTATGTTATCATGTAAGCTAGTTGGCTATGCTGTACTACTATATAATATCCTATCTCATCTCTGATAATTTGAGTCTTTGGTCAAATTTTCAACTAATATGTTTTAATAGTTTATAATTTTCTAACCTGATCTATTGTATCGTATCTGCCTGACAGCAGTATTCAGGCGTATATCAAGGTCTTCAGCAAGAGCTGCAGGTAGGCAGGCATAACCGTTCTGTACAGTCACATGACTACCACTGAACTCAAAATCATCATCTTGGTCCCAGTGCTTTAGTGAGAGATTCTCCAATGGCACTGCATTAGCAAACTCTAAGTTAGCAAAATGCCAGTCAAGAATTTGACGATCTCTGGATGAGAGGTACACATCGCTGGAAACAGATTTCCACATGTTAGTTTGAGAACGAAAATCATACTTTATTATAATAGCAAAAATTTCAAGTTTTGTCACATAATAGGTCTACCTTGGTGGATTATCTTCTAGTTCAATCAATTTCTCTCCAAGTTGATGTTGTTCCTCATCCAATGCATCATATTCCTGTTAGCATACTAGAAGTGCTCAGAAATGTACAATACTTGTCTAGTTTCTTGGCTAAAATGTCCTTAGCTTTCAAGTACATCTGTAGTATTCTGTATATCGTAAATGATTCATACCTTACATAAGTAACATATGTCACGTAGCTTGCTTCTTACTTCAAACTCAGCATCTGGTTCTCTGATACAAAAAGTGTCAGTGCAGTATCTGATACCATTGCCTATGATATTGATGATTTGTCCTTTCCACCATTCACATCAAAGAATTTTGTCCTTTGATTGGTGTTTTGTAGAATTATCAGAGATCATGACTTTTATTAAAAAGTTTTTAGTGAAGAAGAAAATATCGAATAACTGCCTACAAATATTTCATTGCTACCTTGGTTCTGGGATTTTCTGTGCTTCTTGATACTCCACATGCATTACTCCCAATTTCTCTTTCACTTGTTTCATTTGAGCAAGTACTAGTTTCATCTTCTCTTGAACTTCCAATATTTTCTTGCAATGCATGATCTGTTGTTCCTTTACTTGCTTCTCTTGCAATCTGACAAAGATTTTAGCTTTGGTAAATGACAGCTCATTCATTTCATGCAAAGGCTTCGTACAGCAAAAGAGCTGATTGCACTCACTTGATGACCATCTCCAGTGCTTGTCCCAATGTCAAAGGTTTACCATCAATCTGATTAAAGTCTAGTTGATGCGTGATGTATGACGTGGCTTCTAGCAAACGATTAAACTCCTGCTCCACCATATCGTCTTTATCTTTGGGAACCTAGTCAAGAATTTGATGTTTACATAAAAACACAGGGTACCATCTCTTTGTTGAAGCTTTCGCCTAGTTGTTCTTCACAACATAATACAATCATTTCATGGTGACTCTGTTTAACCCCTGAGATTCTATTCTTCAGCATGAAACAGACATGCTTTGATGATTTTCACATACATTTCTGCCGTTTGTCTCATAGAGAGGACATCTTTGATTAATTCTGTGTAGCTCCATGTTAACTTGACTGCTCAATACTGTAAGAGGATTTCCACCTTTTGAAAAAGATAGAATCACACCATGTAAACTCAGTACTGACTGTACACTGCATTATACTGTACAATGTTTGAATCTAGACTCCAAAACATGCAGATTATTCAACATATGGTAAGCTTCCTTGTATGTAATTAGGTGTGCTGTTTACCCAATCCAGTCAAAACCATTGCACCAAGATCAGCAATGTACTGTCCTTTGCGGAATGTTGCGACCCGACCACCAACTCTTTCCTATCAAAAATAAGCCATGTCTGTAACCATGCTACCCATTAAAGATTGTCCTTTGGGACTACCTCCTTAAGATATATATCTACCCTTGATTCAAACATGGTCACATTAAAACCAAATGATTGTAGCTGTCTAGCAGCAGTCAGCCCTGATATTCCAGCACCAATCACAATGATCTTTGGGGAATTAGTCACTGAAACAAAACAAATGCAAATAAGTTTTGAGTTTAGAGTTTGAAACTATTTTTCTCATTTTGCTTCACTTACATTTTATTACTGGTTTCAACTGTTTGTAAACTCCAAAATTTATTGAACCATATCTTTCCAAGAACGCAAACACACGCTGGACCAGTTTGCTGTCAACTAATTAAGTATAAAACACATGATGTTTTAGCGTGAGGACTTTGAATTTTGTTTGAGAGGTGAAATGCAATAAGAAATACTGACCATGTTGTTGTGGATCCATTTCTCGAATTGCATGTTCAATAATTAACTGTTGCTTGGGATTTTCCAGCCAAAGTTGAAGCTAAAGTTGAATTTTAACTTTGGTAAACTAACACTTTAATTCAATAAACCAGAATGACTAAAAAATTTTGTTTCATTTGTGCCTACCAATCTGTTTCGAACATATAGGAACTGTCGTTGGGCTAAAGGTGGGCCGTCTGAAATATCTCGAAAATAATTGGTCTCTTGCGTTGTCATCTTATCATACGGTAAACGGCTTTGAAATGCTGCTCCTTCAAGACCTAAAAATGAAATGATATATTGCCATATGCTTCTCTCCCTAAGTTGAGCAAACCAAAGAAAACTTTATCATCATTAAATGGTCATACCAGTGGGTAGGTCATCATCATCCTCTTCCTCTTCTTCCTCATCGTTGTTTTCAACGATTTCAGACTTTGCTTGTTTCATATTATTTTGTCTTTCAACTATTTCAACTCCATTGTTTTTCAAAATTTCAGAGTCTGATAACTCTTCATCTGTCAACTTCGCTAACTTTTCGTCAACTTCAGTGTATTCAACCTAATATAACATTTCGAATAATCGTTGAAACCTTAAGTCACTTCAGTAGTGCCAACATATTTAACTGCAAGCAAGCTTCAGTTCACACCAGTTCACACGATATTTCATCGGTTAAAATGGACTAGAAATGTTAGTACTCCAGCTACACTTTAGAGCTCAATGCTACACAAAATATTAATAACTCATATTGGCTTAAATTATACAAGTAAACGTCTTTTTTTCCACAAAATACTATCAGATCGTTCGAGAATGATTAATCGTTCTTTTGGAAGAATAGTAGATTCCAAAAGATTACAATATTGTTATTTCAATTCCCACAGGGACTACTTTGTCTGGCCGCCATATTGACATTTCATTTGATAGAAAACTTGGACAATTTCGCTCACAAATAGCTTTAAAGACCGACTAAATTAACGCAAAAAATGTTTAAAAAGACTAGAAAATCTTACGGGATTGACACTTCTCTTCATCTTTCTCGTATCGCGGTAAAAAAAATAAAAAATTCAATCAAAATTCATCGTCGATTGGTCGATATCAAAAATTTTGAAGTACCCCCCCCCCTGAAATTTTAAATCGCCATGTGCCTTTTAACAAAGAACTTTCGACTTGTAAACAATAGGAGACATTTATACGATTAATATCCTAAATTATTCAGTGAAATTGAGGTTAATACATTCTCAAGTGTTACTTGTATAATTTTGAGCGTATTTTATGATATTAAGTAAAAATTTTTCCTTTTTTACTGCATAAAAAAGTCTGGTCAGTTGCGCAAGAATGTTCGCTGACGACAAAGAAACAATCAGACTAGTTTATCACAATAGCTTGCATACAATATGTCAGTATTCATAAACACCTCTTAAAGGTCATAAGGTATTGAGCTTAGGCACTTCTTATAAACAAATTTTTCCGCCGAAGAATTTAAAGGTTCCCGCGAAATTTTCCCGCTCCTTTTAGTAGTGCCGAATGGCATTTAAAATTCACGAAAGTTTAAGACTGATTTTACTGTTTAGTAACAAAAAGAAATAACTATTATTTAGAGGCTTGAAAAACTAGGTAGCTATTGGGTTGAATAACAAGATTTTCGCTTGATTTTGAAAATTTAAAAGCTCTCTTCAAAAAATGTAAATTCTTGTTCCAGCGGTGTGCAAGCTTTCAGTGACATTGTTAAATATTAACATATCTAAGAATGTCAACCTTTAAAATGTGGTCCCTGAAAACCGGCATTGCACCTACTTTCGCTCGTTTTCGTTGGCTTGTTCGGCGGTGAAGTTCATTCATTAAGTGTCTCTGTGTATTTGTATAACCAGACATGGTCGAGTTGGGATCCATCATGGCGTCTTGCTGATGTGGTGACGTGCTCTGCTGAATAAAATTTCGTTTACACTGCCTTGTCAAAATCTTAGTTTATGAACAATAGGGTATTATTCAATCCAATGCTTCGCCCGGTCGATCTAGCGTGGTTTAAACGATGCTAGTTCCAACAAGTTTCGATGGTGAATTCAAAATTTTCATGTTTTTCAAATTTCTTCCTTCCAGTTCGTGTTAGGCAAACATAAAAAACACAGGCTATGCCAGGTGGTCCAGCAAACAATTAATTTAAACGTCCATGTGACCATCTTTAACCAATTGCGACGCGTCGTTATTGTCAGCTATTAATTATTCACTATAGCAACTTAAGTTGTACGGCGTTGTTGAATTGCCAGCATATTGCCTTGTGTTGACTTTATTAACGGTAAAAACGATTTCAGGTCTCTTTCATCGATATGCCTGAGGTTATGGCAAATCGTCGTTAGATTTCAGGGTGCATATGTCCCCCAACACGTCAACCTAAATGTCAACAGTAATTTGACACTTTCTGGAGTATCAGCTGGTACATTGTTTGCCTCCCAAAGGACGAATTCCATGAAATTGATGCATAATCTTTACGATAAAATGCTTGTCAATTCGTTACAGATTCTTAACGATATCTTACAGCCGAAGTTAACAGTTAGTAGCCAAGGGCTTCCCACCAGTTGTGGTCTCATTTTTTAAGTCATTTATTTGCTCAGAGCCAGAAAGATTTCTTGGTGCTCGTACCACAATGCATTTCCGTTCGTTGGACACCATGGTGCTAAACTACAGTGAAAGCGCGTGTCTTTGCCACCCACTGTCAGTAGTAGGGCCAGGGCATTGAGTTTGAATCGCGTTTGAAAGCTAGAATTGTCTAAGACTTGTTTGATTCTGATCCTCTAGCGTTTCGTACTAAAACGGTCGTTTTTACTTTTATTGTGAATCTGTGTGTCTGTTTTGTCTTGACAACTATTTTTTTCCAATGTCTGCCGTTTCCAGTCTATTATATTAAAGCAACGTTCAAGCCACAAGCATTAATCCTCGAATGGATTAAGCTATTCCAACTCTTCTGATTTAAAAAGAGAATTGCTTCAAAACTTGTCAAGTTGAAGGTGAAAATTGGCAAAAATTCATGTGTTAAAAAGATGTTAAAAAGTTGGAGAAAAAAGACGGTAGTGAAAACAATGAGTCTTTGAGTCTTTTCGAGGACAACTACCCTCAACTAGGAACTTCAAGTCAAAAATAAAGACAGTAAAATAAAGGTAGAATAGTGATTTGATCCAAGTTTTTTAAGATGATCTTTTCAAAGAGGGAAAGGTAAAAAATCTTCTTCAGTTTCATGAAGTAATGGTGACTTACCGCTGTCCATTTGATCTCTGATTTTGAGCCTGCTTGGGCGTCATTTTGTAAACATTCAATATTCTCATTTGCAAATCAAGTGTTTTATTTTTATTACAATTTCACGATTATTTCTTTTGCCAAGCAACTAAAATGCAGGAAAAGAATGAAAAAGCATAGGATTACGTCACAGCATAGCTTCCCGTGAATTAAACTATGGAATCGTAAGTTATTCTTGTCTATAAATTATGCTTTGCTGACGTCTGCCTTCGATTCACACGAATGCACAATTGGAAGTATACTTGTGTTATATACAAGTTCTTGCTATTTTTGACTTCATATTAGCATGTTTTTTACTAGATCTATAAAGATGAAGCTATATTCTCTTACTAAGAGGCAATTTGTATTGGTTTTCGTGGTGTTTTTTACATGTATTGCTGCCTGTTCTATTATCGGTCTAGCTGGTAGGTGAATGTTGTAGATCGCTGTATGCTGTATAAT